>JAWQUT010000032.1:1793575-1826399 GCA_033807755.1 Ellobium chinense
GGGGAGGAGAGAAGTAACCTTTTCCCTTGTTTTCATGGGCTTGAGACTGTCACAGAAATTCTGTGGCCTGTCAATGTTTGATCACGGAGACCTATTTTATTGGCCAACTCGCAGTAGCCCGACAGACAATATAGAGTAGGATGGCGCGGTCGGGATCGACCATCTAGCCATACGACACATTCCTTGGACTAGCCAAAATCCATCAGTTAGGTCAAGGGTTCAGCCCCATACTATGTTTGCATTCTCAGAATGGTTCGAGGGGAAGGGAGTGGAGGGATGGCGGGTCGGAGTTGGTCCCAACGTGCTTACTGTCGGAGTTGGTCCTAACGTGCTTACTGTCCTTAGTGTATATATTCTAAGTGATCACAATATTTTATTTTTCATAATTACTATTACTGCTGTGATAAGTTGTTGTTAATTATCTGATTTTTGGCATTTGCTGTCAACACAAAATCTTTTCTGTTTGAACCTGTTCCCATTCCTGTGTCACACAGGAATTGGATGGTAATGCTATCATGCAACAGCAAGACATTGTAATTGTGATTTTGTTGGAACATCTTGTTGTGTTTTGTGGTTGCATGGCAGAATGGCCCATGACAATTGGCAGTGCTGTGAACTACAAGGTCAAATCCATTATGGCATGAATAGCAGAGTTTAGATCAAAATTTGATATAGTCATCTGTGCTGTCAGTAAGTGCATTATTGTCACCGTTTTGAATTATCATTTTGATATTACATATCACATGAATTCATGACATTGCCCTTCAACCCTTAGATGAATTTTGCTGGCTCTAAAATTAATGGTAGTGGTAAAATTTTTCTCAGGTTCTCACAAACTGGGAAGTATACACAAATTTTACAGATCTTCCAGCTTGCATTTACTCATTATTGTACCTTTCTTCTCTGGCTGTCTCAGTCAGCTGTTATTTGCAAAATATTTGTCAGTTAAGTTTTTTTGTACAGCTTTTCAATTACTTTACAGGGTTGTTACAGGGCTATTCCGTGGTTTATGCCTTTATCTGAGCTGTTTTTATTTCTGTTTAAGTAAAGTTACAGTATATGTATTTCTGATGATAGAACTAATACTTTGTTGTTGCTTTTCTGATATCTCTGCAACCTAACAATATGAATGGTTGTGTAAAATCAATAGAACAAAGAAACCAAATCAGATGGGTGCATATGTTTACAGAGAACACATTTTGTTCAGACTAGACTAGTTCAAAATTATTTGCCTTACAAAGACTTTGTCACTACAAGTGAATCTGTCTTTATGATGTTTATTTTGACTAAATGACTCAACTACTGTGAATGCTTTGTCCATTTGTGAAAAATTGCAAGGCACAATATGATGCTATTACTGACAGGTATCTGCCAGACTGAATGTGTGTTTATGTTTGCGACTGTTGCCTCTGTGATAAGTGCTGGTATGCAGAGAGATTGAGTGACTTAATATGGGGAATACAAGACTGTTGTCATGTGCGGTCACTGCTGTATATATCAGTGCAATGTTCAAATGTTGTTAGCTTGAAATGCTGACTGTAAATATGTTAATGTCATTTCTATTGAGTTGTACATATTCAAACTTCTTAATTTTTATTGGTTGTGCTGTAGATGTATACAATAGCTCCTGATCTCTTTACTTTCATTTCACAATGTTAATGGTACTGATATTACAGTCCTTGTTGTAAACAGTGTAATCAAAAAGTCATCCTCATGGATGATATTAAATGCAGTTTATGCCATTATGCCAGCATCCTTCTTGAATTTGAATGAAATGAACTTTGTGCATATCAGTCATACATACAACTCCATGCATACATTATTATACACACACATACATTTTGACTGAACCCTGTTCCAAAGAGTGTTGAGCTAAAATTGAGAAAATTTTATGTCTGTAGAATGGTGGGATAATCTTCTGAGTCCCCATGCTTGAAACAGCAGAGATGAATCTAATGTTATTTAGAAACATAAATCTCAAAACAAGAGATACATAATTAACAGGTTTTTATTTTTAAAATGTAATCGTTCACTTTTCATTTACAAATTCCATATTATCACAATACCACATGACTTTATGTTAACGAAAGTCAACATGCCCAACTCCTTTCCTTAACAGCAAACTTGCAGGTTGCACTTAGAATTTCTCTCAGTCCTGAAACTATTGCTCTTCTAATTTTCACAACATTTGTTTTATGGTGCTCTGCAAGGTTGTCAGTCAGGAGAGGGCACTCACACATTCTCACAAATCAGACATGAAACACATTTGAAGAGAAACACACATGTAGACTCGTTACATTCCCTCAGACATTGCTATCATATTGTCCTTGTCCAGCACTAACCATGTAACTACAGAACTACTATGTACACAGTTATGTGGTTAGCACTGGACAATGACAAGTCACTTTGTCCAACACTAACCACGTAACGACGGAACTAACAAGTACAGTTGTATGGTTAATGTTGGACAATGATGATATCATTATCTTTAGGCAAAACTCTTGTTTTCCTACATAAGGAAATTAAAATGCCAATCTTCAAGAAAAAAAAAATCTCCATACAGAATGTTCATAATAAATTATTTGCCAATGAAACCGGACCATATTATAGAATAGCCACCATTTTTGAGATATGATGTTTTAGTGGGCTGTTTACACTAATCTCATTTTCACAGCTTCCAGCAGTGAATGTAAACAAAACCGGGCAAAAAAAAGCAAAGCTTTAAAATGAAGCTGATGTTTGTAATCTACTCCCTGAAACATCAAGAAGATAAAAACTGCAGGAAGATCTCACCTTTTGGGCTACAAGAATGTAGTAAGAATGCAATATTTAAAAAGAAAGAACTGTCTCAATATACTTTTGCATCCATAGCATTTAGTAACTGACTATGCAATTTTATCTTTATCAAAAACTTGTAAATGTGGCTTGCCTACCTCTTCATGATGTTCTGTAAATATAAACCAGTGTTACATTTTCACAAACTTGTTTTCAACAACAGCACAAGTGTGTCATTCCATTCTGACCATTCATCCATGCAAACTGCAAATAAAATTTAACATTTTAAGTTCACAAAGTATATAAATGAAAATAATGGGATGTGAGCGGACAAGAAATGAATAGGGACTTGCATTTCTGTAGGTGTATCAATTCACGTGATGTGAAAGTGACAAAAAAGATAGTTCTCATGTGATTCATGAAAAGCAACAACGACAAAGAGGTATATGCAGCACTGCCACCGTTGGTCATGTGTCATGGAAAATATATTGCCATACTTAATGCACCATTTTGCACTTTGGCATGCAATTTTCTTTGTCAAATCCAAAATGCAACAGAATTCTACACCAAGGCATGCTCCATGCAAACTGGTATTAAAAAATAGAGATTTTAGATCTGTCTGCCTTAGATATACCTTGCTGTCCAACCGTGGTGCAACTTATTTGGGTCTGACATGGACTATTGCATGCCAAAGTATAAAAATGTTGCATTAGTTATGGTGATATAGTTTCCCTTAAGAGTGACCCAATACTCTTCAACTTGGAAATGCTGCAGACCTCACTTATAAGGCTGAAAGACAGCTTGATTTATATTGTTATTAAATGGTAGTCATAAAATTAGCAGAACTGCAAAAATAATTAACGTGGAAATTATTCCAGGTGATGGAACAATATTGAATGAACAGATCATGCAAGGAGAAAAGAACTGGTGACGGTGCTATTCATAAAATGGGTAAAGCAACAATTATAAATTACACATTGCAATATTTGAACTGTTTCACTTGCTTCCGTTTCAGATACATTTCAGCTTAAATAATATGGAGAAAAAAAATCTCGAGATAATGTATTTGAAGAAAAATCTGAAAAAGCACCTTAATGAAAGAAATAATAAATCTAGAAGGTATGACTGAACCCTTTTTAAGACCCTGAGAATATAATCTGCATTGAAAGTCGGAAAAAACTGCCTCAGAAAGATAACAACAATCCATGCTAGTGCAATTCTACAATTTTAATCCTAAAATGAAAATGTAAGTTGTGCTTTTCACCATGACCAGACAGAAAAGTTAAACTTTTACCATTTCCCAAATTCTAGCTCCCTTGAGAGCTTCCAATAGCTAAAAGCAAAGGTTATCTAACAATAGCAAATATACGTTTAACAGGCACATGTGTCTACAAATGCTAAATTAACTTGGATTGATGATGCTGCTCAAGGCATATCTTGAACATCATTGTAACATTAGCATAGTATTTGCAATTTCTCTAATGAAACATTACTATCAAAATCTGAAAAGGACAGCTAACTTTAAGAATGTATTCAAGGTTACTGTCCACAATTGCATGGACTGAATTTATGGTATCACAGATCAGCGTCAGCATTTGTGAAGCATCATTTTCACAAGCCGATGATTGGCTCTGGCCTCTCTTGTGTTCAAGCAAAACAGGATCACTTCAATCAAAGGAAGTATCCAAAGCCTAGTCAACAATAAACAAATCTTGGAAGTCAGGGTAATCCATAATACTAAACATTGCCCAAGAAGGTCTCTGTTAGAACTTGCCAACCTGACTGCCAATCCCAAATTATGGGCGCAGAGTGCAAAGGAGGTGGAATATAGGACAACTGAGAAAATTTGGACTCCCAGTGCACGTCATTGGGCCAATCAGTCCTCTGATGTGATAAAACTGGGCCTTGCTCATGTAAAAACATATTTCATATCTACTTCCTGAAGTTTGGAAAGTTAAAAAAAAAACAACAACAAAAAAAACCCCCAACAAAAAAGCCCTGAAAAAAATACTTCCAGGCAGTAATGTCATGTTAGGTGAAGTAATAACAGAAGTATAACTAACAGAAAAAGTTCATCCTTTTTCATCCTTGCAGGATTAAAAAACAGAAAGAACTGGATAACTCTTCATTTTCACCGCAAAGAGAAGAATCATTACAGCTTTATGCAGCAAGATAAAGCACTTTACATCAGGCATAAAGAAATAACGGATTGCACAAATGGAATTCTTCATGCATGACAACTGTATTCAGTTTGAAATAATATCATTTATCAGACAATCTTAACAAGAGAGAAAAAAACAAACTATGATTCAGTTCATGGATGCATGCATCCTGCTCTGGTTTCCAGAATAAAGCTGAGATGAATTTAAAACAGTTCTCAGGCAGCAATATCCTGGAAACCAACCAAAATTGTCAAATGTATGATCTCACAGGGTCTTTGAACAACAGAGCAGCCATGGGACACTTCTCTCTGATCCAAGCAATATGCATCCTGAGCTGATCAAGGCATGCCCAAAAGCCCATTACAACTTTGCATTCACTGTGACTGTCTTGTTGTGGAGATTTATGCTGACAGACGGCAAGGGTGGGACATCAACAAACTTGGCTGTTCAGGAGAGGAATAAAGTAAACAGGAATTAACCAACAGCTTTAATCTGAATTGATCTTGTAGACAGATCAACACAAAACTTATTTTATGCCACAAAATGAACAAAAGGAACATAAAAGAAAGTAAAATCCAACAAGATAATTACTAACTCAGCTTCCTATCATCAATGGTGATCTCTCTTTCTTGTAATGCACAAGGAAGAAATACAAAAAAGTACAGAGGTGAAACACAGACAGAACACAAAGTGATGTGAGGAGGACAGAATATCATAAGAAGACATAACAAACAGTTAATTCAAAAGTTCAATTTCCTTCCCAAATGAGGGCCATATAAGAGAAATGATACTGGTGAAAATTTCTTGACAATATTTCTCATCCTACAGTCTGGAAGGTGGGTTACAATATGAAAATGTAGTTGTATGTAACACAGCTTCTGAAACTTCCTTTTGGAAACGATGACCTTTTCAGATTAACAGAGTATCTCCACTTTTATTTCGTAACCTTTTAACAGTTCCACCTATAGGCTTGTCATGTGCGTAATGTAAATTCATACCCAGACGATCTGTGATGGTGGAAAGTTGACTTGTATTGGGATACATATATACCACTCCATCCCTTCGCTCTTTGCTGACAGCTCCCATGTGAAACAAGGCATGAAGACCATTGTTCATCATGTCCAAGGAGAGTATCTCATAATGTTTGATGGTGCCTTCTTGCAGCAGCCTGGCAGTCAGCATCTGTGCTTCCTTCACCAGGGTCTTTTGTGTCTTTGCCATGGGCTTGCCTCCCACATTGGGATGATTTGACAGCAAATACCGGCACAAAATCTGTCAAGGTAAGTAGGTAGGAACTTATTAATACAAAAGTATGCTTATAGATGGACGAAAATGTGCCATCAAACACTGGCAAAATAATTAGGCTGTTCCTGCTCAGCCATGCAAATCCTGGAGTGGCATGAGGTCATAAGCCCTATGTGCTGCTCACCTCAGGTGTAGATGGCCAATTGCCCACATCATTATAGAGTACAAAGTGACTATTTGCACCCTAGGCAAGTATCACATCCATGGTACAGCATAAAGGTGAACAGAACTTATGCCCCTGTGTCATACCACATCGCAATGTGTGTTCAAATCTCCAATGATAGCACAAAGTCATTCCAATCCTCATGAATATTTCTTCTTCAGCAGATTGGCAGGCACACTATAGTTGTTATCTTCAGACAGATATTGCATGTTCATAATTTTACCCATAGAGCGGCTCATATGAACATCTCGTATGAATAATTTTGCCTTCTCTGCCCATAAAAAATCTCTGCATTAAAATGGCAACCATGGCTGCGACTGAATAAGCCCAAAGGTTCCATTATGTCAGCAGGTAACTCTGAATCTAAGTATCATCCTCAACATAATATTTTGTAACGACATTCTTGAAAAATGAAACCTCAAAATGATGTTATCAAAAAACATGTAGAGTGCAATTATTTACATGGTGTGCCCCCAAAATGCCCAAAATGCTGCAAATTATTTGTAATAATGATGAGTTAGTGTGTGGCTAGCAATCTGTGTTATGAAAACCTCCATGTGCATTTAAGTCTCCTTCAAGGCCACTCACCCAATATCCTAATAAAAAGGGCTCAAACATCTGGCTGTAGAAGGTCGTGTGTTTGTTAGTTGATTGGGCTATCACAACCTCATTGTCTTCCATCACCACACCACATGTGTGTGTCAATGTACGCAGGGCCAATTCAAAATCCTGAAAATGAGCAACAGCAATAATTACTTGTCTCTAAAGTAGTGTTCAGGCATCACCAAGTGGAAAGCTGATGTGGCTGTGTTAGAGGCTGCAACATACACTGTCAGATGTCTTATTACTGGGGAAACTAAACGCAACATCTTAACCGTATTACAACTCTTCTTCCACAAAATATTATCATTTTATCTTGTTCCTCCCCAATGTGACAAATGTGATATTCCTGAACAAAACTGACCATGCCAATCCTTATCTGATTCCTAGTGTTTACTCTATAACATCACATTTTCCAGTCCTATCAAAACACGGTTTGGAATGAAGCTAGAGACTAGGTTTGAGCATGCATTCATGGTGGCTCCCACAAAGTTTCCGTGTTTTGCAGGGAGTACAAGGCCAACAAATACTAACATGCAGAGATTGCAGGAATCATCGCAAGAGAGTTAAAAATGAATACTAGATTACTTAAAAACATTTCAAAATAATTTCAATACTTTTTTTTCGGGCAGCATAAAATAATGCAGATTTAGTGTAACCTTCCCTTGCTTTGGTGAAAGTGACTCTTAGAGGGCCTTAGGGAGGAATGAGTTACTGTCTTTATTTAATTTTAGTATCTTCCATCAGCTATTAGTATAAATAGCTATCTGAAATGATAAACCATGAAATTTAATGATTCAGCATGATATGAAAGTACTTCATTGGGTAATATGTTATCAATAATGATATGCTGACAGGCACTTCATTAATCTCTAAGAGCCACTTTCAGTTTGTGTTGACCTTCAGCGAGATCACTGGTCAATATTTATATAAGGTCAAGTTATCCTTCACCTGGATAATGTAAGCTATCTCATCTTGTACAAATGACACCAAAAAAATTTACGGTTAACAAATAAATGATAAAGAACTTACAGATTTTGTGTTGCCTGGGATAAAGACAAAGTCACGGCACAAGAGCTGCTCAAGGAAACAGTACTTGTGGTACAATTCATCTGAAAGGTAAAGGACATGTATACATCCATAAGAGATATCCTCTACCACTATAATGATGTCATTATCACCTAATCTAATAAAGATACATAGGTGAGAACTGGCAAAAGTGGAAATGGAGGAAAATCACTTGGCGCTCTGAATTCTGTGTGGCGCGGATAATTTATTACATAACTCTTAAGAGTGACGTGGCACTTTGACGCCTTCAGATACACTGGGCATATCATATGGTGGTGTTTGTTTTTACTTTACATTCATAATGCAATTTATGTTAATTGAGGAAAGGCAGCCAGTGAAAGAGTACTGTATAGTTGATATATATATTGTACCTTCATACTTTGATCTGTATCCTTTTCAATTCATGAAGACAAAGGAGATACACTGGCAAGCTTTTGTACTGATTTAAATAGCCTCATTTTGTTAACTAAAGGGCACAGAAAAAAAGACACATGGACTTGAATACTTCGACCATAACTGTGATGACTGACACAAAATCCTTGTATGCTCATTCAGTTAAGGATACAGGAGATGTAACTGAAGAGTTTATCCACATTTTTGCTATGCAAGAGCTTGGGAGACAATACCGACTTGAATAATTCCAAATACACAGTTCTTTCCCAAATGGCGTTAAGGTATGCTGACAAAGCCGACAATACTAGACGTTTAGTCTATCTCTGTGCTACAGATTTTGCCTCTGGATCCATATGGAATTTCCCTCCCACAGAGAGAGCATTATGCGGCGCCAAGAATCTCTAGCTTTCTTACAAACTCTCCAACTCTTTTTCCTTCAGTGTTCCAAGCAATCCACTCCCACCTCCAAACAAATATATTTCACTCCAGTTTCTTTGAGTAATTGGTCACAGCCGACAAAATCGTTCCTTTTCCAAAGGGAAACTGCTAAACATGCAAGAGGGGTTTCCTTATTTTTTTTAAAGCTGAGCCAAATCGCATGCAAGAACCTAAGTATGTCTGGAAAGGATCTCCCGGAATGCATATACGCTCCCGGGCTCTCTATCGGGACAGCACCGCTGAAGTAATTTTACACAGTTCATTTAGTCTTAGTCTAGCCATCGAATCGGTGCTGTCATGAAAGAAGGCCCGATTTGAAATATAACAAAACATATTTACTACAAACTGTCCATGTATTAGATATACGTGGGTATAAGGACCAAGCCCTTTCTAGATGCATTAAAGCACACAACAGGCAATCGTTTTTTGAGTCGTGCTCATCGAGCTATGGTAAAATCCGGATCACTTGAAATACCAAAAAGTCTGAGAGAATAGCATATACTTTTGTATAATAAAGTATTCAATAATTTTTATCTAAAATCCATTGGAGCCAAAAACCGAAACAATGGTTTCGAAAGAGCCAAGTCTGGCAACCCCGCATGAGAGAATGAGATATTCTCGATCTCCGATAATATAAGTACACATTTTTTGCATTTCGACTGGGCAGACTGAGTAGATCTACAGATTTAGGCCCTACTTGCAAAGAAGTATTAAATGCACAAGCTTGCCACAGATTACCCGATGCCGCCAGGAATCTACGACTAGGCGAAAGGAATCTTCCGCCTTCGTTCTGTATTTTTTGATTATTTCTCCCTTGGTTCGTGCGCCGGACGATGGTGGCAAGTGGGACGATGGTGGCAAGTGGCACGACGGTTTCATTTGGTGGAATTACTTTTTGAATGGCGGAAACACAAAACCGATCTAGCAGAAATTCTACCATCTGGTGGAAAATTCTCATCTATGACATACACTCCCATATTTACCGCTGATGGAAAATTGCTACATTGCAACATTTTCTTATACATCAATACTGTATTATCTGCAGTAAATCTGTAAATAACAAAGAAATGGACAGTCATATCTTCTTTTAAATGGAACATTTCCTTTGCTCCCACTGCTCCAGTTTTCTGTGTTTTCTGAATTGTTCCCTCCATGCTTTCATACAAGCCCTCTAAATTGTTGCACTGTGACCATAAGGAAGACATACATACCTACAGAGAGCTTATCTTCGTTACAAGTATTCACAGAAATGGCAATCATGGCTGGCCTAATGAACACATGGAGAATGTGGTTACGGTAAAGAGACAACATCAGATGCTGTCCAGCTGAAGACCAAGAAAAAGAAACATAAAATTGAAACACTGGTAAGAAAGATGGATGGATGGATGGATGGATGGATGGATGGATGGATGGATGGATGGATGGATAAAAGAGAGCAGAGCCGAAAGGACATCATTGTCAAAAGAGAAGGAACTCTCAAACTGGCCATAGGAGTCCAAACACATCCAAATATACTAACTCACAAATAAAATTTTGATAATTGCATAGAGAGTCATAAGTGAGTGAAATCTGAGAGCACAGAGGTCTCAACAAAAGTAAAATTTTATATCGATATTATGTCAGTTAGACCTTGCAACTTGACATGGTAGACTTGCCTACTTTGCACTAAAGAAAAAGGAGAAGATCTACAGGGTTTGATCAGATTACTTCCTATAACATTATTCTTCCCAGGTCTTTTGTAGTGTAAATGCTAATTTTTGCCTACCTGTTATCATAAGTGCATCTGTAGCCTTTGCGTGGGCTGGGGGTGCAACCCTCACCAATTCCACCACATCATCCTCAGTGACACGCACAATGTTCTGATGCAACTTTATGTTGGCTCTTAGCACCGATTCAGCAGATTCAGAAGCTGCAAGAGACAATCAAAATATAAGAAGGAAGTGAAAATAAACTCATGCCAATCATTCTGAAACTGAACAACAGCTAGACATTTTATCCAGGAGAGTGTTTCAAACTGAACAAGCACCATTCAGCCAACGTAACTTGGAGCTGCCAACAGTGATGCATTTATCTCATGTCTCACGTCTACTGAAGTAAGAGAGACTTCAATGGAATTTTTCTCCATACATCTCCATACTTACCCAAAAGACCATGCTACTGAAAACTTTCACAACACAGCTCTGGGTGTGATTGGGATTCCTTTCAAAACTGATAGCAATTCACTAATACAGACTTAAATATGCAAGGCTCATCTTGTCACTTGGTAAACAGATCACTACTTTGTCCCTATCCACATGTACACCATACACAAAAAAAGACATTAGGAAACCTAATTTACTCTCATATTCTTTGTCTACAGTTTATATATTTTGTTTTATAGTAACAAGAGAATGCCTTCCTCCCTTACCTGGCCAGTCAATATAAGCGCCCATATTGGATGCCTGCCTCTTGACCCACTCCACCTCCTTGGCCAGCTGACGTATTGACACGCCCCCTTGGGACTGCATGAGCACTGAAGCCATCATAGACCATGGGGAGACTACCATGTGTTTCTGATGTGTCAACACCATGTGATGGCCCAGCTGCTTAATGAGATCTTGCTCTTGACTGGTCAAGCTGGCAATGTACCTATTATTATGATAAAAATAATACATGACCGAGTTAAAAGTTTCTTATCCAGACAATGTTTACTCACAAAACTTCACACTACTGTGTAAAGCAAACATAAAGAACATCACTACTGTTTATTAGACATTTCATCTAAATAACTGGTCTGGCTCTTAATGTCTTGGGAGCCAGTTTCTGAGCTCCCAGTTAATATGGTGATGACAACAATGAAACATTGAGTCAGTCAATGCCAACCACTCAGTCAAACCAGCAGATATACCCCTGCTAAATCTTGTGCACACTTCCCAGCTATAAGAGCTCACACAAATGAATAGTTATGATAAAGAAAAAAAAAAGGTGTGTGAGAAAATCTACAATACTGACTGTACCATTCAGCCACAAAAGTTTCTTGGGAATGCCATCAGTCATAGAGGTCTATTTGAAGTATCAGACCTGAAAATTTTACTCTGCTTTCCATCTAACTTAAAAAGCATAGGAGTGCTTCATGCCACATTTTACAGACAAGTCATTTCATTTCACCGTCACGTTTATACTCAAAATAAATGTCTTGGACAGAGACAAAAGTAAAGATAAGGCAACAATGATGGCTTCATGCACATACCTTGGGGCCAAGTTATGAAGGCTGCGATCTACTAATCCCTCAGAGTATTTGCGAATTGATATGGGCTCTCCAAAGTATATGTGGATGTCTCCAAAATCTTCTTCCAATATTTTCCTTGCTTTCAACAGACCCTGGTATAGGAATGATATTATTTCCATATGTTCAAGTGTGTCTATAGACTTACTGTATCGTAAATGCATTGTTCAGCAACTATTAAAAGTCAGTAAAATAAGTCAGACTCAATCCAAGATGAACCAACTCAAAACAATTTACTTGTGAATCGTGAAAGTACTCTGTCTTAATTATACAAAGAGGATATCTATTCTGTCAGCCGACATGTTGAGGAAAACCCAAAACTGCAATCAAAATATAATTTGAGCTCCTGAGAAACTAGCAGGGAATGGCAACCACTAAACTGTAAAGAACACTGGCTCTTGGCTAGTTCATGATATTATACTCCACATGCACCATAAATTAGTGATCAAACCCTAAACCTCAACGCCTGCCATATTTTGCTACCTATTATTTCACTTCAAACGTTCAAATATCTTTTATTTAAGATGATCTGAGGAAAACTGAAACTGAAAAGGTACACAATATGCTTCTATAAACAAGCCAGCATTTATATTAAGTCTCTGCCAGCAATCATGACAAGCATTACCTGCCTGTAAAGAGATGTATGCTTTTATATCTGTATTCATTTTGAAAAATGACTTACAGATGTAGACTCTTTAGGCTTTGGCACACCAAGAAGTTCATATGCATAGAGACTTTCCTCCAGTATTCTGTCATAGCTAATGCTGACTGGCACCACCATAATATCCGGAATGTGAGACTTGAAGTATGGCTCTAGAGCTGCAGACAGCATGCCTGTGGGAAAGAAAACAGAATGTAGACAATAGTTTATTAACTCTCAGCAGTTCACTTACTGATTTCATAAATATATTTACAATGAGTGATGGGTTTTAGGTTGCAGGAGCCTAATTGGCTAAAAATGTGTCGACTATCCGAGTCGATAATAGCAGAGTAATTTGTGTAGAAATAATTGTAGAACATAAAACTACACCGTAAAAGTTGTGAGATACATCAGTGAATTTGTTAAATAAAGATTTTTGGCAGGCAGCTCTTTTCAAGGGTCTAAGCGGATTCAGTTTCTGCAAGCAGCTGGTCTGCAAAAGAATGCCAAATTTTGGACCCCCTTTTCATGTAAACTGAAATTGCGAAAAATTTTTCCAAAGGACCCCTACTGACAACAGTGTATAGAATTTTACCACAGTGGTGGCTCCAGACTTACAGACTAGTCCTTGCCTTTTCGGAACATTCATGTAGTCTGAGGAGAATATTTTTTCAAATGCCCCAAAGAGACATTTCCAATTAGGCTCCTGCAACCTTTAGCCCTAGACCTACTTCAGTTCCATTTTTCAGTCTTTGGCACTGAAACATGAATATTTTATCAAGATCAAAGTAACTCTATTATTAATTTGAAGCAAAAATGAACAGATCTGTGCATTTTTGTGCAAACAAGCTCATAAGAAAATAGTGTTAATGTCACTAAATCACATCATCCCCTTCCCAAATGCCAAACACCTGAAAAAGGCTTGAGCTGCTGGAGTTAGTATAAACCTCACAACAGAAGGCCAAAAAATTTAACTTTTATTTAAGATGGCACTGAGCAGCTTATAAAACTATGAAGTCCTTCCATAGAGCTGAAGCATCAATCAAAAACAATAATACTTTCTAAGCTTAAGCTATTCTGACACCAGGTGATTTCTGGGTCCAGTTGTTAAAAGAAAAGTGATCTGTTTTGTTGTTTTACTGCTCTCTACTCTACAATTTTAAATCATGCCCTGATTACCAACTCTTACATCTCTTTGAACCAATGTGAACGTTTAAGCACTATTTTTCTATTCTAGCTTATGAAATTTTTTATCACATAAGAAGTATGGACACAGTCACACTGGGTATCTTAGCACTAATTCTACATCATAAATGAGTACCTAATCACATCTTGTCTGCTGTAAGGTCCTCCAGTCAGATCACGGTCTGCACTAACAACTAATCAACAAATGAAGCAATTGGATAAGAAGCATATTTCAATAATACCACCCAAACTTCACAATTAACCTACCAAACTTTGGTGTGTATGACTTGGAGGTTCGGCTTCTTGTTCCTTCCACATAAAATTCAATTGGTGAGTCTCCGTTGCAAATCTGAGTCTGCACATACTCTGTGAACACAGCCCAGTATAGATGATCATCACCAAAACTACGGCGAATGTAAAATGCACCAGAATTTCGCAGCAGCCAACCAATGAACTTCATGCCCAGAAAGTCTGTGGAGACGAATAGCATTATATCATCAAATCAATGGCTGATCTTAGTTTTCATGCATAATAAAATGACCCGCTCTTGTTGTTTTTAATTCAAGTATGTCTGATAACACTTGTTTTCATAACATTGTATAGAGACCATATTTGAGTATGACAAGCATGGAGGCTTGCATGTCCCGTACAGCTTAACTATGGAAGCAGGAGAGCAGATTACTTTAAACACTTGCTAACTATTCCTTAGCATATGGCAATAATAGAAACTTTTGTTTGTATAGATAACTTTTCTGGTAAGGCTTGATATTAATAAAGATATCTAGAATAATATAATATACTTACCCATGGCAGCAGCAATTACTGGCATGGGAAGATCATAGTGATAAAACACATATGACATGAGAAGGAAGTCCATGTAACTGCGATGTGAGGGCATCAAGAGAATTGGATATTCTTTTACCATTCCCCTAACCTGTAAAGAAGTTTTAAATACAATAAATCTTTTTCATACCACTGAATGTCTTATTTCTTTACAACCTTTGACACACAGTATAAAAAAACAACCTGTGTCTATTAAGTCTTAATACTGCATGCACAACACCACAATCACAAAATAACCAGGCAAGGAAGTCCATGCTGCCAGAAAAAACTCTGTTCATGTAGTTGTGCTGAGAAGAACACATTCTCAACATATATGAAAGTGATTGGCTGCCTGCATACAATACAGTTTTTAACATCTCTCAAAGGCATGCGCATTTGTAAGGTTCTTATTTTATTATGCCTACATATAATGATTTTAAATTTGGCACCTTAGTATTTGAGTGAAGTTTAAACAAATGGTTATTTCATACTTTTTTGCCTCAAATTCTTTGTAAGTTTGTGACATGATATTAGGAATCTTCCCTGCAAGCTGTCACAGAAAATACTTGTTATGGACATCAAGAAATCATGCTTCTTACACTTGTAAAATGTATCAGTTTTACTGTGTAAACTCTTTTTTCCCTCACCTTCTGAACTCCATCAGAATTAACATAGATCCTTCTATAGAGAGATTTGAAGATCTTCACTAGCATAAATGCAAAACCTCTGATGGCTTTCATGCGTAGATTGTGAGCCATTTCATCTAATATGGAAATGGCCTCTTCAGTCACCTCGTTTCTTGGTAGCTTTGTTTCTAAGCATGCCTGAAAATGACAATAGATTGAATTTAATGAAGTACATTAACACAAATGCCTTACAATGATTGAAAAGGAATATGATGACTGAAAGTTGAATGGAGACAATGAAACAGGAGGAAGTCCCATACACCATCAATGATTGCAGGGGTTTATGCTAGCCCAGGAATATTTCTTTGCAAAACATATGCAGCTTCCACAACCATGCAATCTGTTCTTACCAAATGACTCAGCTCTTCAGTCTGTAATGTAAATGGTAATTAAATATTGCAAAGCTGAATGTTTTATGAATACCTGGGGTAGAGGAAATGAACCAGCCAATAAATACTAAAAGCATTCGTAGGAGAGGGGCGGGGAGAAGCTGGAAGGGCCGGTGGGCCTCATTGTTTATTAAAATAGAATGCCACAAGGCTCCACAGGGATAATCTCTGAGATGCAGAACATTTTGTAAATGTGACCCCCTCCCCCTCCCTTGTCCCTTATACAAAAAAGAAAAAAAAAACAGTAATTACAACAACAGGTGTGACCTTTCTTGAGTTGCTTTAACTGCAGAGAAAAAATGCTGCTTATCTGTTTATCCTGCATGTACAAATGCAAATTTAGAAAACAAGAAAATTTATTTCCAGTATTTCCCTTTACATCTTGCAATTTTACTTGCGCATGCTTCTCTCCTAGTTTCCGGGATCAATCAAACATTCTACAAAAAATGTTTAAACATTTTCATGTCCAGAAGTCAAATGCATTCAGTATACAAAAATGAATATAAACAACATATCACCTGATCAATGGCAAACTGCACTCTGTCACTACACATGACATGGTCTTTAATTTCAGCAGGTGTCCGTGCCTTGTTAAGCTTAAAGACAGGAACATCACGAGCCTTCAAGCTGTATCCCACATCACTGCCCAACTTGCGCTCTTCCAGAATGTCTTCAAACATATCCTTCTGGCGAGATGATGCTAGCTTGGGATCATCTGGTGTAGAAAATTTGTTTGAAAATGTTGGCTCTGGCTGACTGCTTAACATACTGTGTTTGTAAAGTGTAATCAATGGCACTATTAATTATCATTTACAAGTATGGAGGTTCCTTCAGTGCATGTGCAACTCAGGCAACTGATAGTAACAAAACAGTGCAACTGATATTTATCAAGTAGGCAAGCATGGTAAAGAGACAACACAGGGAGTGATCTCTGAGTGACTGAAGGTCTTCTAAGGTCCTTGAACTACTAAGTCCTTGAAGTACTGTAATCCATGTTCCCCTTGAATGATACTACATGGAGTTTGATAATATCTCATATCATCCTTAGTGAAAGTGAATGCACTTGTGTAATGCCATAATCATCTTATCAGACTTTCCTTGTTATCTTTCTTGTTATATCAGCAAGAGTTCATTTGCCTTTTATCAGTCAGGCAATTTTTTGACAGGAAAGAGTATGAGGGGTTTCTCACCTGGTTTGTTTAAACCACCCTATGATCTTGAGGCAAACACACTTTTTTTACCCCTTTATATTATTTCCTTCTACCCTATCTCTTGCAATGCAATGGCCTGTTGAAACTTTTTAAGACCATTAAATTCATCATCCTCTCCATAAAGGATTAGAAGTTCCTTGTGTTCAGAGGATATTCCTTAAATGTTATCAGTTAATCCCAGATTCATATTCAAGGGCTGTTCAAAGCCTACTGAAGAATTCACCCAGATAGGCAGAGATAATTAAATAAAAAGCCACCTGAATTCTTTCTCCCAAAATTTCATGCACATCTAGACCCGCTGATTTAATTGCTGATCACCATTCAGTCCATCATCTTTGCCACAAGAATCTTATCATATACAACTTACTTATTGAAAAAGTTACCCAAGAAATAAAAGAAATATACCTAACCTCTCAAAGTGCATGATTCTCTATACTGTAATTAATGTATATTTCACTGAAGTTCATAATGAATAATGACATGATGTTATCCAGATCAGACATATCAATCACACAGGACTACACTTAAAGATATAAAGGCTGTCATAATATTTGAACTTCAGACTACTTCTAATCCATCGATCTTCATGTCCAGTGTTGTTAACTGGTAACAAGTGGTTGATTTATGTTAATGTACCCAAATTCTAACTCCAACATCAAATGTTTGTGGAGTTGTGATTCCATTTAATTGTAACTCTGGTCCTTATGATACCCTAACCTGTCATGTAAAAAAACTGTATACTTTCCATTTCTGTTCGTCAAAAGTCACACACCACCCAATGCGTTTATCTCTTAAATATGAAAAACTACAACCATGTTCCTACTCCATCACATACTCATCATACTTCTTGAACATGTCATTTTTAAGGTTAACAGGACTAAAACTGTACAATAGTTATCATTCCAGCACTATCATTCCAGGAGGGCCTTAATCATTTTAATTGAGGCATATTTCCAACAGATTGTCAAGGTGAAATGAGTAACAGTAAATTAAGTGTCGTGAAGTGTTGAGAAGAAAGGAGAACAGTGTTAGATTCACACATAATCAGCACAGGATTAATCATGGAGCTTTTGTCCCAAAGACCTATCCTATAGGTCCAATATTATATTTCTTTAACTAATATACAGAGATAGGCCCTGTGGCAGCTGTTGTCTGAGTGCTCCATGCCATGTTAATCCAACCCTGCACATAATGATTATTCATACCAGGTAAGCCTTAACTCACCTACTCTAGACACTGGGGTGCTGAGGCTAAGATATCTATTGCTTCCTCCCTGAGATAATTCACCACGTAGGAGTTTTGAGAGGCTATGATTTAAAACTTTATAAAGTGGAAACATTTCTGCATTTGCATAAGGCACTTCAGTGGCATCAAAAAGTCAACTGCACATCATTAAATTTACACTGGCAGAAAATATCAAATCCCAGTAAAAAATCTCTGATTCATCAAGGATCTGTCTGAAACCTGTAGCAAAGTCTGTAATGAATATTTCTAGTTTCCAACAAGACCTGGTGGAGATGGATAAAGGCCAGTTCAGTGCTTCTGAAACTCCGGTACATCCATAAGCAAGTACTTAGTTGTCTACCAAGATGACTTTTCTTTAAATCCAGAAGAACCACCCAAATACACCAAAACAAAAAAAGAAACCTACTCAGCTTTGTTTGCTGTGTATTTTAATGTGGTGATAACTGGTAATGTATTGGGAAATGCTTTAGATATCTTCTGATGTTTGACAATTTTCTCTGTAGATTCTAATATCTTAAATTAAATATCAACACTTTGTATTTGAACTTATCTGTCACTTTGCGGTTCTATAATGCAAAGATCATCTAGACATTAGTCTTTACTCTCTTAACTTTACTCGGCCATGAGCAGAAAATTCACTCCAATTACTTCCTAACTTCTGTGCACATCCTTCACATACCCTAAAGCCTAAGGAGAAAGATGCCTGATCAAAATACAATACATATAACGCAGGAGTTAAATCTATCTTGCAAGTAATACGTCACTGCTCTGTTATATTGATCACAATTGCCATACTAGTACATGTTTCCTCTGAGTTCTCTAAACTCTTCCATCTATGCAAACTGCCCAAACATTTCTCTGTATGCTGTTGGCTGATGGCTGGATGAGACGGGGAGTTTCATAAAGGGTTTCACATAATTACAAACCCTGAATCTGCCACTCTTATATATGTTGGCCCATGGAATGCATTCATGAATCAAGCGTATCAACAAGTGCCAGATAAAATCTCTGACAGATTAGCATGCTACCACCGCACTGGTGTCTGCACACCTAAGCCTGGATTTTCTAAGTTTTTGTGGATCTCCCAGGATCTGTATTTCGAAGAGGAAGTCAAAATTAGTGCATTGACTGATGATGACAGTGTTTTCTTTCTAGTTCTAGAACTGAAAAAAAAAATTAACAAAAAACTGCCCAAGTGTGCAGATACAGGTTTACTAGTCTACTAGACTAGAATCCTGATGAATCCTGACGGTCTCTATGCTTGGCAGATTGTCTTGAATCTACTGGAGCAAGCAATGTCAATTTAACTGGATCTATGGCTTTCTCTAACAACTGCACCGATTTGGTCGAAATATCGATATAGTGATTATAGTCTAGTCCATGACTTGTCCATGACTAAATGAACTGTATCATTATCATTGCCGCGGTGCTGTCCTTCGAGATAGACTTGCCAGATCTAAATTAAAATAGTCCACTAGACTAGTCTAGATTATGGGAAAAAAATATCAACACGGTAGATCTTGCTGGGATCAAGCTAACTGCAAACTGACCGGTCTAATCTGAGTCGACTAGCCAGGTTTACTAATTCAGTAATACTAATAGCACTGTTCCACTGTTACCGCACATTGCCTAACTGGTGACGCCCACCCGGCTACTTTGGAGCCGTTAACACCGACGACCGACACCTGCTACCGATCAATGCAAAGGCTGCACAAAGGATCAACTGATTTACTCGCCAAAATATCTAACCTTTACTGATCCAAGAATTTCGAGATTGCTCAGCCATTATTGGGTGCGTCACAAGCCGAGCAAATGGACTAGTCAAATTAATTCGTTATGATGGCCCCTCGCATGCTGCAATCACACACATTTAGCAACGCCAAACAGTAAATAAATTTCTGATTGGTCAATTGAGATCGGATGTCCCCTACCGGATATAGATATACATTTTTAGAGCAGGACTCTCGTTTGAACTACAGGTTCATATTTCATTATAATTACTTTGAACTAAAATTTACACTCCCTCTCCATCTCCTCTTCCCCAACATTCCACTAATGGTTGAGCCACATTGTTTCTGTATTTGTTAACGGCAGTCTGCAATTAAATGAAGACAAGTAAGGGGTCAGAGGATCATCCAACTTTCGGAATCTCCCTTCCAAGTAGCTAAAAGCCCTACCTGCCATTACGTTAGGCCTACATTGTGGATTATGACACTGAAGATGGCCAAAAGACGTGCTTTATAGTAATATAATCTCATTTCTAAATCCTCCTGAATATGACAGTTAAACACACAAAAAAATGTACAAAATCCACACTTTGGTCGATCTTAATCAACCCCTTTGGCATGTGTTACAACGCCAAATATTGTCATGTCCCACTCATGTAGGACATGCATATAAAGAACTATATATTAAACAAAGAAATATGAACATAGCCCAAACGGTATATTATTATAAATGAAATAGACCTCATAAAAAAAGTCATTGCTTGTTGGCTTTGTACAGCATTATGACATGTAAGGTCTTCAGCAATTATTTTATTTACACACACACCAAAAAAAATCGAGTGAGGTAGGGAGTTCGAATTATTTCCAACCACGCATCGCAAAAACTGAATTCCTGGTAGAATTTACAATCTTTGAACAATGAAAACAAGTCACACACCCACGCTGACCTCAATCGTTTAATTAGTTTATATTCTAAAATCAGGCGCCAGTTTGAAAAATAAAACATTAACGTTCTGCAGCTGACAAATTCATAGGGCCGTTAAATTACAGTAACATGAGCTAAGCTAAGTATGATAGCTTAGTAACATTTCTAATGACACTATTCGCTGATGGCTTGGCTAAAATTTTCTATGCCCTTTAACTTTTATTCTACTTTTCAACAACTTTTGAGCTTCGGGTGCTTCAGTTCAGGGTTATACTAGGCCTTTAGAAGTACATGCTGGGTGATCCTCTTGGCTTCAATTAAAACTTTAGAAGGAAGGGGAAAGGTTAGGATGTCATTGTCAGTGGCCTATTTGCCATCTTAGTAACCCCTACAAATTGTCGCAACCAAAGAGTAAAATAATTTTTTAAAAAACGGTAACGGAAAAAATTGTACCATCGACTGCAAAATAAATTACCATTTGCAAGTATGTTTAAGTACCATTTTTCACACATATATATAAATTGACTTATTAGTGAGGCGACAGGCCCAAATAGAAGACAAATCTGACACTGTGACAGATTTTCTGATTTCTGCTTTATTTTCTTCGGTTCGTTGCGGTAAAGGAAGTGTTTAAAAATTTTACAATTTATGACACAGCTTTTAGAGTAACCTAACAATATCAACATGAGTTCCATAGGCACAGGGGTAAGCAAGTTCTGAAATATGCGTGAATCTGTACAATTTGTCCGTCTTTTACTCGCTGTTAGAAAAATTCTTGAATGCAGCTATTAGTCTGCGTACAAATTCATTTGGGTGGGATAGATCTAGCACTAATCCGACCAGTATCGTCTGTCGACGGTTGCTTACCGACACCGGCCAGTTTCATTTTCACCACAGTGTGGTTTGCATTGTCATCTGTGTGAACCAGACTTTCAGCAAAGATGTTACTGATATTGTTGGTCCCAGATTGGTGGATGTAGACTAGTCTATAGCTCTAGATCAAGGAGTAAATGAATTGTTCCTGACCTGAAGAAATTGAATTCTATCCTCCTGGTCCATGTGTATGGTATGCAGACTTGGTGTGGGCTGTGAGTGTGGTGATGGCATTAATATTAAGTTTAACAAAAGCATAACATAACATTGGACATATCCTGTCGAAGCAAGTGTTCACTAGTTAGTCTATGGGAGTTATGGGTCAGGGCTGAAAATAATGCTCATCTTACCCAAACAATTTGTGAAATTCTGTGGAGCAGGAGCCACCTTTCAGATATCCAAATGAACCTCACCACACCCCGAACAAGAAAAAATCTGTGAGGGCATGCTGGAATTAAACTGGGTTCATTTGCTTGCATGTTAATCCAATACTGAACCACTGTGAGGCAGTTCTGTGACGTCTTTTCGAATATGCAAAATTTCCATAGTTAACCGTGCACTCTGCCATTTCATTTGTTAAAACATTAGGATCAGGAACTCCTGCTTACTAATACAAAACAAATCCTATCACTGACATTAATCATACTCTTAATAGTAATACCCATCACGACAGGAGCATCAATTAAGGCAATTCTCAAATCCTAATGTCTGTCGAGGCAGGAGCATCAGTCAGGGAGAGTCCTTAACCCTAATGCTCACTGAGATTAAGGGAAAGCAATTCCCTTATCCAGAGACTGTAATGCACTTGAGTTGGTGTGCAACTCATTCCCATTAGTGTACTGGATTTCTATACAAAATTGCACACCAAAGTTCTGAATGGTGCGTTCTTCTCTCTCATCAAGGGTGATGATCTTAGAACAAGTGTCATTAGCTATGACACCAGTTGTTCCATACCAGATTTAACACACGTCTGTTAGATACCTTTATGCCTGATCCTATGAAGGCTTTTTTTTTTGTCTTGACACAGAATTGGTCTATCTGAAACTATCAACACCCTTTGATGTTAAATGGAATAACTACGGGTATTTATCTAGACAGGAAATCGGGAAAAGCCTTCATAGGATCATGTATAAAGGTTTCTAGGAGATGTGGGTGAAATCTGGTGTCAGACAACTAGTGCCATCGCAAATGACAGCTGTCCTACAATTGTCACCCTTGAGAGAGAAAACTGCACCATTCAGCACTTTGGTGTGCAAGTTTGCATTGTAATCCACTGCATTCATAGTGATAAGTTGCACACCTTGTTATGCGCATTACAACTTCTGGAAAAAGGATAGTACCTTCCCTTAATGCATCAGTGTTTTTCCATTTCCATGTTTATATTACTAATCCAACAAGGAAATGACATTCTCTCTGGGTGCTGCTCTCCAATTTGATTTCTTAAAAGTAGACTTTTAGCATGCCCATGAGTGAATGAGCTGACAGTATTTTGTTTTTATCCAGAATTTTTATAAAAGTTAAAGTTGTAAATAGATTAAAAGTTACCTCCATTAGTTGTGTGGAAAAACAAAAAACAAAACAAAACTGTGCCGTTGAAAGTGTGAAGCTGATTTTGATTTCCACCCCAGACTTCAGGCAGACCAGACAATGTTCACACAGTCATCATGTCACTTGCACTAAATGCTTTTTGATGTCATCGAGTTCACAGCATTCACGTTGTTAAGCCTTGTCCCTAGTTTTCACATATCATCTAACCCATACAAGGAAACCAATACAATCATCAATAAGAAAATAGATCCATTGAGCTTTAAGGGGTAAGGAAAGGAGAGCTAGATTAGACAAGCCTAGGCCTACTGGTAATTTTTTTTAAGACTACACCCGTTACAACATGTTACAAATGAGTTCTCCGGTGCTTGTGACTCAGTGAGACCCTCAGCCCCAAGAAATTATTTTATCTAATCTATATTTACATGCATGATTTATATTATGAGTTATGTTTCAAGAATTTCCCACCCTGCCTAACCAGGTATTTTTTTGCCTTCCACAACCCTTTCAATTTGCAGATCATTTTTGACAAGTGAGGAGACTCCTCTGATCTGAGTAGACAGGTGGTATGGCATGCAAGTGTGGGCAGTATTTAGATGCTGAAACTGCTACAGTCTGCCAGATGTCTCATTCATAATTTTGGCAATTCATGACTGATGCAGTCTTAGTCTCTTACTTAGCTCTACTTTTTTTGTCTTCCAGTATGATCTGTCTGCATCTCAGTTCTCTCCAGATGGTAGAGTATTTCAAGTAGAATATGCTCAAAAAGCTGTAGAAAATAGCGGGTAAGTACAGTAATGTAAATGAATTGAGAGGATTATGTTATGTTAGACTTTTTGAATGTTGTGAGTGAACTTCACCAACCTGTCCTGTTGTTAGGAGATAAATTAGTGAAAGAAATTCTTTATGAGAGCAGAGGCTGTTAGTTAGAATAATTTAGCCTGCTTCACACAACATATAAGTTAAGTGAATAAAGGATAAAGGAAATTCATCAGTAATTGGCATGTTTTGTAAATTTATTGGGACTGGCTCTCTTTCAGAACTGCTGTTGGAATTAGAGGAAAAGATGGTGTGGTCTTTGGTGTTGAGAAACTCATTACCTCAAAACTCTACGAGAGTGGGGATAACAAGAGAATCCTCAACATAGACAGGCATGTTGGGGCAGTAAGTATTTTGAATGTGATATTTATGTTCTTCACTTTTTCATCATTATCATTTTCATTTTTTATAGGGTTCTTCAGAACGCTGCTCACTGAAACAGAGTCCCCCAAGCGATCTATTTTTAGCCGCGCCGTCCGAACCGGCGGCTGACTGTTACCTTCATTCATGGGTGAAAGGTCAGATTCGTGCTGCCTTCGATGTTGGCTGTTACTACTACTAGTATTACTGATTAGGCTGCTAGGCGTAACCTAGAAGTTTGTTCAACCAATGCCTCGGAACAAGCATTGCGCTTAGAGTACTTGCCACTTGAACATAGGAAATAACATTGTCAAGATCTGGAGAGAGTATTTTTATCTCCTTTTTCCGAAACTTTAGAAATTTCCGAAATACCACTAATTTAAGACCATGCAGTCAAGAACTTTTTGATAATGGTGCTACGCAGTCAATAACTTTTTGGTAATGGTGCTAAAATCAGCAGAATTTTACAGAATTCCTGCGGACCAAACAAAATAAAACATCAAGTCTATGATTGATGGTTGCAGCAGCTAGTAGTTATTCTGTGCAATGCAGCGCAAAATCAGTGAACGAGCAAATGAGTTGGGGAAAACTTCAATAGTTATGCCGGATGTTCTTGACTAATCTAGACTGTAGTTATAGAGAATTATGAAAATAATATATGTATATTACCACTCATAAACGCGTACACATTCATCTATCCACAAATCCACAAACATCCCAATACACACACACAGACACGCACACTAAAATGTATATACACACACACATGTACCACGCTCACACACCTGCACAGTCATGCCCATACATTATTATTACAATAAAATCCCATATAAAACATGACCTTGGTGTACTTATTATTGAGGTATACTTGATATACTTGTTAATACGTGCCTCATTAATTAAATGATAGAATGATAATGAATCCGTGCACGTGAAATTCAATCTTAATACCAAGGTAAGTTACACTTATTAAATGAATCAACATTTAATATCGAGGTTCCTCTACATGTTCACATAGGGAGATAAATCAACCTTTATTTACTCTCAAGGGAATATGTTTTATAACGTCTGTTAGTTTCAGTATTACATATTAATCAGCTGCATGTGGGAGAAGAGGAAGGGGAAGTCAAGATATTAAGTTATTAAAAAAAAATATATCAATAGGTATACCTCTTTACTAAGTATGAAATCATATGCGCGAATTCTTAAGTCCTTGATAAGTATAACATATACTTTTCATGCACCAAGGGGCATTTGATACAAAAACTTTATTTAATGAAATGATAATTATTAAATTATAACATTTTTAATAACAAGGTAGGTCTGATCATGGGTTCCAGCTTCTAATGATAAGATTACACAGATCTTTCCCTCTTCCCCGAGCGAAGAAGCCCGCATAGTGATATAGATCAATGGATTACATTGATTCTGTGGGGATACCCTACAGAAGAACAGTTTGATGAAGTAGATTTTGGTCATTAAAACAATTTTAGCGCCAGGAACATCATTTTCTCCATGCTCCACATAGAGCTGATCACTAGCCTCGGCCAATGTTATGCACGAATATGCACTTTGACCTCTCAGTCTCGCCAGGTGCCCTCCGACTGATGACGTAGGTGGTTATTGGACTTAGAGCAATCCGAGGTTCACGTGGGAGACCTGAAGAACCCTATATAATTTGTTTCCCATGTGTAATGAGAGAACATTACTGTAAGTGAGACTACACTGCATGCCAAGAAGCGATTGTAGATTGCATGGTGCACTTTGCTGAGCCATTATAATTCAGCTAGGCACAGAGGACTTGAGTATTGGACTTTACTGCAGCTTCTTGAATATTGGCATTTTGACAAATGTGACAATTTTAGAAATCATTTATGACATTATTTAGAAAATAGATTTCCATGAGGCATACTTGTGACTTTCCAACATTAAACTTAGCGGGCACTGACTGGGAGCAAAGGAGGTGAAGGAGAAGAACAGGAAATTTTGATATTCTTGATTGGATCTGTTGAAGTTATCCTGTAGCACTCTTGCATTAGCCTTTTCAGCCACTCCACCCTCAGTACTTGAGTGTTCCTGTTTATGTTCTCCCTTGACAAGAGTTTTTTGGGGTTTTTTTTTCAATGCTGCATTTATTTCTCAGTCATACATTTCTTGAAAGAGGAATTACGTTCTAACTTTTTCAGACTACTTTCCATGAAGAGGGAACTGTCTTGAGATTTGAGAAATTAATTTTAAAAATATACTGTTCCACATGTAAAAAACATAAAAATGATGCTGGTTGATTGTCATTTTGAAATGATGTGTGAATGTGAATGCTGTTATAATTATACAGGTATTTGCTATTTTAGATCATAAGCATGAGCAGAAAGGCTATGAACTTGTTATGTCTTCAGTGGTGAGTGTGGGCTAGGAATCATGTTTGTCTGCTGGGAAGGTCTGTCAGTTTTCATCAATCAGCACTTGAAAATAATCATCTATAGAGTTTCTGGACTTATTGATAAGGTTTTACATTGGCTGGGAAAGAATGCAAATGTACTAAGTAAACTGGTATAAAGTGTTTGTGTAAAGAAGAGAGTTTTAGTCAATCAGCTGATGACCCTGTCTTAGTTCATTTCATGAGCTCTAGTATTTCCACTTCATCATTTTGTTGATTGTCAGCATGAAATAAAGTCTTCAGCATCATAAACAGAATCAGCACTAACTGGCACAAGTTAATTTCTTCAATAAGAGTGTCGTAATTAACAACTCTCTGCATGGGATAAATCATGTTGAGCATGCCCGTGACAACAAAGCTCTGATCAGAGGGCAGATTTCTAGGATAGGCATAATTGCAATTCACTTCCTGTTAGAAACTACACACAATATATATATATATATATATATATATATATATATATATATATATATATATATATATATATATATAATATATAAAGTTGATGTTTCTGTTCAGTTAGATGTGTACATGAGGCTAGAAGACATTATTTATAATAGTTTCTGCAATCAAGCCATAAAAATTAAGTGTATGGGCTACTAAAGTGACTGAGAGAATTAAGCTGATATTTGACTATAGCCATACCATTTTTTTATTTTTTTCTAGGCTGTAGCTGGTTTAAATGCAGATGCTCGCCATTTGGTGGAGCGAGCAAGAGAGGAAGCTTCAAGTTATAGACACAGTTATGGTGATCCCATTCCTCTTAAGGTATGTATAAAGTTGGAAAGAAGTTTTGTCATTTGTTTTTAAGTTAAACACTCTACTGTCATTCCTTAGAGTGCTTACTATTCCATAGGCATAGCATGTTTACAATTTCCTAAGCAGTGGTTCTAAATTGTATAGAGAAGTGATTATATTTCATTTTGTGTTGGAGGGTAGGTAACAATAAATTTGCCGCCCACTATACTCACAATTTGTGAGTAACTGGCTTTATATCTGGGGACACGAGCTTCGTCGTGATGACTAGCAATTACTTCCTTATGTGTTTCATTAGTAATATTGTATTTATGATTTATACAATTATATGTTTATGTACTATAAATGAAATGCATAACATTGTATGGTGTCATGTTGTCTACCCTGGTAAGCAACAGTCCTCTTTAAAAAAGTCTTATTCATATTTTATTGCATTGTTAGGTATTGTCAGTGCTAGGTTGTATTGTTTTTCAGCAACAACAGTAAATTTAGCTGCTGTGAGACAGTCTCACATTTAGCAACTTTGGTAAAATGGAGAATCACAAAGGGTATATGATTTGCCACAGCAAACATAATAGTGCAACTTGACTTTCATTATCATGGTTTTTATTTGAATCTTCTTTTTTTCTCTCACATAGCATCTGACAGAACGAGTTTCTGGGTATGTTCATGCACACACCTTATTCAGTTCAGTTCGTCCATTTGGTGTCAGCATGATCATGGGATCTATGGAACAGGATGGTCCACAGATGTACCTGATAGAGCCATCAGGGGTGTCTTGGGTAAGATTTGCATTACATGGGTTCCTTTTGGGCAGAGATGGGTCGTGGGGCTTGCTTATTATTGAGCTGCATAAGATATGGACACATACTTTATATGGATTGTGTATTGCCACCCCTGATTTATATTACATCTACCTCAATAATTGGAGGTGTTGAGCTGATATTCCTGGGCTGTAAGCAAGGTGTTTCTCTATGGTCAGCATATGCTGAAAAGTACAGTATAGGTGAGCGCATGTATGCTACTGCAAGTATATAAACTTATTATCATAATCATATATTTTAACATTGCAGGGTTACCATGGGTGTGCAGTGGGGAAAGCCAAGCAGAATGCAAAAACAGAAATTGAAAAATTGAAGGTAAGAAAGTAGATCATACTATCATCTTTCTCTTTCTTATTTTTTAATTTAAAAAAATATTGTGGAACATACTTACAACAAGCATGGCTGGAATGGAAGCCTGGCTTTAATGGGAAAATTCTCAATCCCCACTTCATCCCTTCATCTATTATGGTATGTGAGTAATTATGTCCTCATATTATATTGTATGCGATCACTGTGAGGTGAAAGTCAATGTTAAAGCAAAAGTGCCTTAATTTGTAGATTTAAGTATGATGTGGTCTTCTATCTCATAAAGAGGTAAGGCTATAGGATGAACATTTCCAAAGTGTGGACATTCTTGTTATAGCCAAGTTCCACAATTCTATACCTGAGAGAGGAGGTGTAAGCCGTTTGGTCATGTGTAAGTGTGTTTATATTTTGTGGATAAACTGATGACTAAGTTTGTGAGTTACTGGTCTGCTGAATGACATATGCCTTGACAACACTTTTGTCAAAGTTTGGATGGAAAGCAAAACAGTACTGATTCACTGATTACATTTGCATCCTAGGAACAGCAGCATCATGTGTGGTATGGATAATATGTGACTGATAAGTTTTTTTAATGCAATCAGACAAAGACATTTTGAACATTGGGACTCCAGTCTTCTATCTGACTGTGCCATATTTGACTGTGCTGAATTTAGAGAAATATAAAAATGGACATCAGCTGAACCTCAAAGTTTAGAGGACAAAATCCAACAAGGTCACATATGAACTTCTACTAGAGCTTGAGTTTTCAGCCTTGACAGTGAAACATGATCTCTCTGTTGTTACCATTCCAACTTGCATGTGTGATGTTAACTTTCACCATTTGTTTAACCAGATGAAAGATATGTCAGTGAAGGACCTTGTCAAGGAAGTGGCAAAAATGTAAGTGTGATATTTCAATTCAAGTGCATACTTGAATTTTTTTTCTTTTCAGTTTTCATCGATGTTGTTGATAAGTAAAAGGTTAAAGGGACAGGGGAAGCTATTTGCTTCACAGCCTAAAAAATCCATAGTATTTTTTCATAAATTTTCAACCCCTTGCCCATTTCCTTCGCCCAAGCTCTCCCGAGAAACGCAGCTTGAAAGTCGGGATTTTCACACCCTGCGGGCCGCCATGACTGGTCGTCCGGTCAGCGCGGGAATAAGGCTTGATGTCAGAAAGTGAGAGGCAAGCTAGTAGTAGTCATTATGCAAAGAGAATTATCCACATGCAATCAAATCCTATCCTGCTGTGCAACATCTTAACAACCTATGTGCCCCTCAGGCAAATGATAGAGAATGTAAGAACCGTAGACCAATGAGACTGAGAGCTCATTAAACAATACAAGGGGGAAAACGGCCCAGACAACCATACATAGGCTATGCATACATTAATAAAGCGACTCACTCAGTGCCCAGACAGATGCTTCTTTTATCCAATATTCATCCTGCTTTTTCTAAGATTACAGCATTGCAATCAAAGTCAGGCACTTGTTCACAGTCTTCAACAAAAGACTTAATGATCATATATAACAAAAAAGGCATAAAATTTAGCACCAAGAAAAGTTATTGCATGTAGATAATTCTCTTCGCACAACGACTATTAGTAAGTATTAGCTCGCCTCTCGCTTTATGGCGTCACGCCTTATTCCCGCGCAGACCGGACGACCAGTTATGGTGGCCCGCGCGGTGTGAAAATCCCGACTTTCAAGCTGCATTATCTCGGAAGCGCTCGGGCGAAGAAAACGTGTAAGGGGTTGAAAATTTATGAAAAAATATTGCGGATTTTTAAGGCTGTGAAGCAGATAGCTATCCCTGTTCCTTTAAACATCCATTGCTGGATTTTGAAATTCGAAAATGTTAGTATGATTCAATAAAAACAGCAAGGCATAGAACATTCACAAATTTCAGAATTATTTATTTGTTGCTAGATGATAATAAATTCAGTAAATGCAGTATTTATTTTAATATTCTTAGTCATAATATAGTGAATATAACCCATCTCTTTCCTCAGAATATATGTTGTGCATGATGAAGTCAAAGACAAGGCTTTTGAGTTGGAGCTAAGTTGGGTTGGAGAGAGTAAGTAATGGAATCAGTGGAATCAGCAGCATAACTTTGGTGTTAATGCTTACATGGAAGCATATTATATTATATCCTTTTGTTTCCTTTCTGTAAGTGGAGGAACTGTCGGCAAGTGCCTGGGTGGAATGCTGTTTTAGACAAAGAAATACTTTTATGCAAAGTGACACAATAAGCAGCATACCCATTTCATACAGATTTTTCCTTAGTTTATGTACTGCCCCAGAGTACCTTATTAATCAGCAGAGAAATTAGTGTAATTTTTGTTAAGCCCAGGAACATGCAGCTATTTAATTGTCATAGCTCATTATTTTGTTTCCTGTCATCACCCCATCATGCAAGCACTGTCCTATAGTCCGTCTATAAAGACATAGACATTGTATCTGTTTTACTAATTCTGTAATTTAATCTTTTTAAAATCTTCAGATCATCATGGTATACCTTGACTAACATTATATTATATTCCTCAGTTACTGGTGGCAAACATGAGCTTGTGCCCCCTGAAGTTTTCATAGAAGCTGAAAAATATGCTAAGGTAATTTTTCTGAAGTTTTCATAGAATTTGCAAAAGTAATTGTAAGTTATCATAGGAGCAGGTAAATAAGTTGTGATAAATTATGTGTCTACAAAAACTGATTTTCTCATTTTCACATGCAAAAATAGGTCTAAACACTTGGTACCTCAAGTTACCATTCAATATAATCTTGTAATTCTCCCGAAGTCTGGTTGGGCTAAGGTTAAGGACAGACTTGAGTTTTGGGTCCTTAGATATTGTCTGAGGACTCTCCCAAAGTTCTCTGTCTTCTGTTGCCATGCCCTTAACACAGAGTGCTCTTTGGGAGCGATTCAGAATTATGTCAAAAGGACACAAACCATTCGTAATCTGAGGTGATATGTGAATCTGTGCTGACGAAAGATTTCAGTCAGGCTCTGAATTATAAAATTATTAGTTTTAACACAATTTCATATAAACATTAATAAGATTGTTGATTTATCTCATGCAGTTTCATATGTCTTCACACAATTTTTGTGGGTGATATAATTCCAAATCTTCTTTGTCTGCAACAGGAGGCTTTGGAAGAATCTGACGATTCAGATGAGGAAGATCTATAGGGCCTGCATGATCAAGTTGACTGTGCAATGTTTTGTCTTTTTTATGGATGGATGCGTGTTAAATTTTTGTTTGTTTTTGTTACAATTATATCACTTTGTCATTTATTCATGTAGCATTTTGTTTGTCTAGGTCAATCCTTTTTTTATCATTTCAGTTACTACACCACAATACAGTGGTGTGCTTCAGCTGTGTGAGATGATAATTGGTAAATGCTGTTGATAATGGTGTTTGTATGAATCATGTAGTTGGTAAAAATGCACTCCATGCAGATGTCCATTTTGAGAATGATTGTGAGATTATTTAGGATACAGAGCTCATACCAATTTGTTATGTTGGAGCACTGATGGTTTCCCTCCTCACAGCTTCAAAGTTATAGAGACATGCACACATGAGAGCAGGATATGAACAGTGTCATACTGAATTTTGGGATATTTTTCAATTGATACGCTTGAACCTGTTTATTACAAAAATGCGCAAATACAAAACTAAAGTCCCAACATTATTTTAATATAGTTTATTATGCTGATTATGAAATATGACTCCTGTTAATTAAAAGAGAAACAGACATTTTACAAAGCACTTCCAAATCCTCTACCACCCTGTTTTTGGAAATTAAATCATAGTCTCTCTCACTTGCAATAACGCAGCCCCTGCGCAGGTGACATCTCTCTTTCTCTCTCTCTCTCTCGCTCTCTCCTCCTCCTCTCCTCTT
>JAWQUT010000032.1:1833568-1857921 GCA_033807755.1 Ellobium chinense
TGTGCGCGCGTGCATGCGTGTGCTAGTGTTATGTAGGTCTGTCTGAGTGAGGGGGTGTTCAGACCTATGCTGTGTCTGGGTGTGATTTGTTTCATTCTTACAATGATGTAATACGTATGTCATTAATTTATCTTTTGTTGTTATGCACTTGTTCAAAACAAATTTCCATGCATGGATCAATAAAGTACATCTTATCTTATCTTATCTTAAAATGACTCAAATGAGTTGACATACTAATGCAGTTAGGTGACATGTAAAGATGCTTGATAAGAGTGGTTATCAAGAAAATGGCAGTAGTGCGCCTCATAAAATAGCTTAATCATGAGTAATACTGCTCATGGCATTGTTTATTTCCTCTTCGCTGTTGAAGTCTGTAAAAGAGGCAAATATTACAGTTCAGTAAAGGCTCCAATTGTCTTGAGTGGTGATTTGACTTGCCAACAATCTGTTTTCAGTTATAGTCTTCCAGATGCTGGAATATGGAATACTGATAAAAAGGTTTTTGAATGATTTGCCTTCACTACAGAACAGAAGGAGGGAAATTTCAGCTGGACACCAACTGCCTTTCAGATGTTTTTTACATTTTCTTAATAAATCCCTTTTACCCACTCAACAGCACTATAACTGGCCTCACTTTGTGTACTGACTTATATTAAATGCAGTCCAATTTTCCTCAGTTTTCTCAATGATTTTAAGTGAGAAACAGACAAAATCGGGAAGTGCATAAATGGGACGATCCCATGTCTTCAAGACAGTTCCAGGGGAAAAGAGTTTTTAATGGCATTGTGATAACATCCTGCTTAACTGAGACGATTTGGAAAGAAATTTCTGTAACATTTACATGGGTTTTTAACAGCTAGTTACTAAATTAAACCATCAAGCAGAGTCACTAGTTCTATAATGACCCTCAGCATAGTTGGTCTATATATGCCAACATTTATTTTTGTTTTTTTTGTAAAGAGGGGGATATGATGTGATGGGGCAGGAGGCTCCTGTGTTATGAAGTTATTAATACCATTTAAAAAGCTATTTGCATACATAATTTGGAAAAAAACATTTCGACATACAAATACATAGTTTTACCATACAAAGCTCAGCCTCCACCAGTTCATGACTTCATAAGTTATCTCCACCCTTGTGATCCCTAGGCAGACCCGTCGCTTTCCTCCTGGAAACTGTGGATATAATATGTCAGAATGATAGAAATGTATCCTGCTTTTGGCACGATGAACAAAACGTGAATGAAGTCCCTGGAGACATGTAAAGAGAACTGCCACCAAGATGTTTGTTGTTTGATAAACTGCTGGATAACGTTTGCGCATAGGCTTTGAAGAAAAGCTTCTTTGCAATTTTGAATTCGAGCCTTCATCCAAACTGACAGAAATGCTAGTGTGAATGTCTCCTCTCTCCCATCACCACCCCCCCTCCATTTATCCTTCTCCTGCCTTCCCCGCCCTCTCCCAGATTTGCTATAGTCACCGGATTGTTTCGGGCCCAGATCTACACATTTTGCGCCAGTTCCGAGACTCCAAGCCTCCAAGCTAGCATTAATTTGTACACTGTCGTTGAAGTGCTGCTGTTAAATGCAGTGCCCTATGAAGGTTTGTGACATCTAATAGAAGGGCAAATCACTCCTTGTGTCCGCTAATATATAAAATCCCCCTTGTTTGGGGCCCTGCCAGTCAGGGTAGTGTAGAAATATGTAAAATGACCTGTGATCTAAATAAAGCATCCAATTTTAAAGTTTCAGGTACAATTTGAGCCTTTTAGATAAAAAAAATAAAATATGCAGGCCTATGAATTCGCACGCGGTCAAAACCAGCCAATGAAAACTTGGGGACCAAATCAGAATTTGAGGTGACCTTTTTCAAAAGACATTTGTGAAAAATTTTGGGCGTTGNCCCCCCCTTTTTTTTTTTCTTCCCGTTAAAAGATCGGGCAAAAGAAGTACTTTAACCTCCACCGAAGAAATTTCCCGAAATCACAGTGGTATATGTAGAATAACACAAAATATTGATAGGGCCAAAAGAAGAAAAAACAATAGTTATCACTGAAGGTCCAAGGGAAGCAACACAATGAAATAGATTTGAGTAACAATCAAGAGTTACAATTTCCTGTCGTTATGGGTACTAATGTCGAGACTCGGAGTAGTGTGACCCACTTTCATTTCTGAGAGAAGAATGGCCAAAGTGGCGACATTATTTGAAGGGGTAAGGTTTCTTGTATTGAGATGGGATGTGATTTACACTGCATTGTTGGCCCTGAGGATTTCTCTATCGTGGTTTCAGGAAAATTAGCACACAGTGCCACACACCTTTCTTCTATCGGTATCGCTCCTCATACTTCGGCTTCGTTTTATTTAGTTTGATTTGAAATTCGGGTCATTTTTTTATTCATCCGGTTGAGACATTGATGGAGTAGAAAGATGTCATAATTAGCAAAAAATTATAAGCTGGAGTTAATTACTTTTGTTTTTCAGGTACCCGTTTCTGGAAAATGGGTTTGGAAAGACGATCCGGTGAATCCAAGCCTCGAATTCATAAGGTTTGTGAATAAGTAGTTTGTACTGTCCCGAAATATAAGTGGTTCTGTGGTGTAGTGGTTATCACGTCTGCTTTACACGCAGAAGGTCGCGAGTTCGAACCTCGCCAGAACCTCATTTTTTTTTTTATTTTTTCGTTTATTTCCCTCTGGATTATTATTATATGCAGTTGTTATAACGAAATGCACAATAAAGTGAAATTAGAATCACCAGCTTGTTGGGATCCATAGGCTTATTGCTTTTATGTGCAGTAACCATACAGTGAAAAGGTGTCATGGGTGTAAAAGTAAGTCCTTGGACAAAGGCTGACTTAATGTAGTCATTGCTACCAATTTCAGCCTTAAACCATCAATCAAACATGAACTGTGTTGTATAAAGTTAAATTCAAATTAGTAAGATTTATTTTCATCAAGGTGTGAGGACTAATATACATTCAGTCAAGATTCCTCAAGGGCATCAATTCAGTATCCATAGGGCTGATTTAACTCACCATCACTGTGGGACTTTGCAGATTTTTCAGAACAGTGTTAGTCTCCCATTAGGGATTTCCAGAATAAACTTGTTGGAGTTTCATAAACTTGTATCAAATATGGGGCCTTTTCTGATCCACTATCACTGGCTGCCCATCATAATTGCATGATTTGTTGCATATCATGCACTGATTTGTCAGATTTTGATTGAATTGTGTACAAATTTAACAAAAAAATATGTAAGTTGTTTTGCAGTTAGTCTTATGGTCAAGTTGCCAATGATCAGTTAGAAGTGATTTGCATTTTGTTCGCTTACAATGCATTTCAGTCAATTGAAGGAGAAGTCATGCTTATGATTATTATGCAATAATGTGGGTATATTCAAATGTCTTTAAGCAGTAAATACAGTTGAGCATGAATATTTTGCATCAAATGACACTTTCCCCAAACAAACCTTTCTGATCTGAATTTATTTATCTCTACTAGTGCTAATTATATTCCTCGAAATTTGGCAGACTTGACCAAGCTGAGGTGGCCCCATAGAGTTTGGGTTATCCCTGCTAGACTGGACGTTGATACCAATTAATTTTTACCTTGAGTTATTTCAGTTGATTCTCTGGTATTGTTTCATTTTGTGTATAGCAACAACCCTAATGCTGACAAGCAAGACAAGAGACGCAGAAACAAAGGTCATGAAGGCAAAGGTCGAGGAGATCGGTAATTCATTCTTATCAGCCAGTCTGTCTGCAGCATCTTTGTATTATTTCCACCGTTATTGAGTGAGGACAGATTTTTAAAAATAAAATTCATCAATATTACCATTACATGTATTTTCTAATTTTAAACTTTTCTCATGTTCTTGCCTTTTGTCATTTCTTTTCATTTGTTGTTAACCTTTGGAGCATGCCTCATAGCTCTTTTAACTTCCTTTCCCACTGTTTTATTCATCTTTCTTTTCAAATTTTTTTTTTTTCATTTTCATGTCATCCGCATTTTTTGTGCTTCGACTTTATGTTTTATTTGTTGCATTTCTACTTTTTCTTTCATATTTTCTTTCTGCATCATCAATCTCTGACTGTTTTATTCTTCCTAAACTAACTGTCCAACTGGCATTTCAGGGCAGCATCAGGGCTCCAGAGGGGTGGCATGATGGGAAGAGGGCGTGGAATAGCACAGAAACCCCAAAACAAATCAGCTCCCAACAAGAAAGAACAAAGCGAGCATACATCAGTAACACTGGATGACATCAAAAGTAAGGGTGATGATGATGGTCTGTAGACAGGGTTATTTATATCACAACTGCTTTGCTCACAGCAATGATGGGGAGTGGGTTTGATCCTCTGGCCATAAGGTAGGAAGTAGGGTTAAAATTATGTTACAAAAATGTGCATTGATAATATCATCAGCATAAATTTTTGTAAGGTTTCAAAAAATCATAGTTCTTGGAGATGTGCAGTAGGGGAGGTATAAAGTTAAAATCTGTTCAGAAAAGCAGGATCATAAATTGAAAACGAGGATTAGAAGCTTTACAGTTCAAGTCACGAGTTGGGTAATTCTCACAGCAGTCTGACATTTGTTACAATTACAATACCTCGTCATGGTGTTGATGGTACTTACCATCCCCTTCATCCCCTAAAGTTTGGAGACTTTCTGACTCCCACTAGCTTGGAGAGTCCTGTATAGCCATCAGAAGTGATTTCCACCCTCGTCCATTCATGGGTTTGGAGGCACCTGGATTAGGATATTCCGTAGGGTGTTTTCCTAGCTATCTTTCCATATCTGGTTTTTGAGGCACCATCCTTGCTTTCCTGTCCCATAATAAAATCATAATCTTTATGGTCTTGTGATTATGAACAGATGTATCCCTCGAGAGGATGTCAGAGGTTGACCCCATCCCCGACCACTTTTACAGTTTATACAGGTAAGGTTAATGTTTTTTAGTTTAAATAAGGCATTTCCATCCTGATCATGTGAATCTGGCAGCCCAATACTGTTTATCATTTTTGTAGTGGGCATTTATAGCAAAAGGCAGAGTGGTGAGACTACTTTAAAGTTTGTTGTTGACTGGTACAATTATTCATGAAAGCATTGGAAAAAGTTGAAAATGAAGTTAGTCAGCTAACAATGACAGAATGTTTAAGTGCATAACATGAGGGCAAATGATACAAGATAGGCCATTGATTGGTTGCAACATCTTACAGCCTCAAATACTAACACTTTTAGGTTAGACTGTCATTGTTTCCATCTCCAGACGAGAGCAGTTTGATTTTTTCTTGCTGTACCTACTGAGTTATTTCAACTGTTACTTCAATAAGATGACCTTGGAGAACAAAAAGAACCCAATGTATATGTAAGTACCATGTGTTTCATTTTTGTTTGTAGCATTTTCTATCCTGCTTCCGATATAAGTTTTTTCCTTGTGTTACTTATATTATTTTTGTATTTAATGATTTCCTACCAACATCAAATATTGTGTCTTTCTGTTAATGCATTCTTAATATTATTTTGTATTATGTCTGAGCTACTTTTCGGCAGCAAGTTCTGATGGTTTGTTTATGTTGAAAATGTACTGAATAATCCTTGGGATGCCCGTCTGTTTTTTATAACTTAATAATTCTCATAAGTGACTGTGTTGTTCAGATTCTTGTCACAGTTTAGTCAAACAAGTCAACACCACTGTTACAAGTGTCCTATGTTCGTATTGGTAAAGTTCTTGGACTGTTCCAAGAGAATCTTGAGGAGGAGGGTATAACAGCTAGATAAATAAAGAGAGGTGGTCTCAGATGTCATCCAAGAACTCTCCCAAGGATGCTTTAACATGTATATCCTGGGCCCTAATACTAACCCATTTCCATCTTGGGAGAGTCCCTGGATTTTACAGAATGGACATAGAATATTGGTGAACTGATGATGAAGTGCTGTAACTAATACCTGAGGACGTTGCCATTATACTTTTCTTGTCTGGTTTTTTTTTTTCTGACTTAGAATAGGATAAACATTATGCTATTGGAGGTACATGGTTTCAAGCATTATAATGGGACTAAGGAGACACTTTCACACTTGACTTATTCAAGAATATCTGCAGTATTTCTTGTCATTTAGTATTTAAAACCATTCTATAATCCCAGGAAAGTTATAGAAGTTTATCCTCCTGTGATACGGTGAGTCCAGGTAGACAAAGGTCACAGTGAATTAGACAATATATAAACATTACAATACCATATTCATGTAATGAATGTTTTACTTATAATTATTGATTACGCTGATGTATTAGGAGCATGACTGTGGTCATGAGCATAACATACTGAATTACAAAGAGATGTTTGTTTTTTGGTTAACAACATTTGGTGTTTGTTGAAGACTGTTCTCACAATGCTTATCATTATACTAGATGTTATAGTACTGTATTCCTTGGAATATTTCTTTGTGTCAGATATGAGAAAAAAAGCCATCTTCATTATGATCTTCTTATCATGTCAGTCAGTTTCATTTGATGAGATTTCACTATTCTCAGCATCTTATATCTTTCACTGAAGTACGTGTATGTCACTTGATAAACGAGTTGTGAATTGTTTTTGTAGGGCTTGAAAGTGTGTGAGGTTTGTTCGGTTCAGTATCTTGTCTGTTTAGTTAGTTGCAAATTTTCTCCTGAAGAAGCCCCCACGGGCGAAAATTTGAGAATAAATTCAAGACTAACCTGTTAATGCGGTTGTGACTTTTCTTATGGATATACTTGATAAACGATACAGAAAATTAAAATATTGTAGTGATAGTCTTTTTCTTTTATGTGTAAACCAAGATGGTAAGGTAGGACGCGTAAATGATAGGAATGAGACCAGTCAGCTTATATCCCCTCTTTTCTCTCTGCTTCTCCCTGCCCTGGTGCATGGGTTATTGAGTTCTTCTACAGGACTACAAGGCACAGACAGTGAGGAGTGATATGTAACCCTGTGATAGACTTCAGTTGTTTCCAAAAATTTGCTAGGAAAAATAAAATCAAGTCTTCCGTTTGCTGTTACCTTACCTCGTTTTAGTCCAAGTCATGAAATAGGATGACCACCATTCTTGATAGGTTTCAGTTTGCGTTACATATGGCTGTTGTTCTGATGACTTCTTAACTTTTAACAAAATATTCATATCCATAAATCTCTGCATGACTGACTTCCAGAATTAGTCTCCCTCCTCCCCCTTTCCCCTTCAAAGCCCCCTCTGTATCCATTCTTCCATTTCCAAGCTCTTCACAATATGTGATGGGCATTTCAGATGGGTCTTACCAAAGCATTATTGATGGTGTTCATCTTTTTAATGAATTTGCCATGGATTGCCACTCCCCTGTTAAGCCTGGGTCATTGTTGCAAGTAGAGAAATGCCATCTGCAGTAAAAGGTCTTTCTTCCTAATATGTGCTTGGTGAAACCATCTTAGGAAATTGAGGTGGCATCAGCAAAGTCTTTTTAAAGAGATATGTTGATGACTGGTGTGAAGATTTCGAAAGTGCATTTGCCCGAGCATAACTCATATGCCAGTCCTTGCGGTGATCTCCCTGCATGTTTGTCTGGGTATCATTTTGGAAAGGTTTAGTGAGTGCTGGGGTGTCTGAAAAACTTCCATTCGTACACAAGATTGCAAGATATCACCTGACTCATCTACAGTTTCTCACTCTATTTTTCCTTTCAGATTTTCTGTAACTTTTACTCCTGTAATTTGTCAAAAACATTTTTGACTGTGTGTGCAAGAATTTATTTAAAATAGCATAGCCAACTCTGCTCAATCAAGTCTCCCATGAAACTGCAATCTTTTACAGATAACGGAATTCTGTCATTTCAGTGGATAATTGCAACTTCTTTATTCCTAACTTTTTTCAAGCTCCCAAGGAATTGTGATTAAGCAGTGTTGACTGTACGAGATGTTAGATTTGTATGTTTAGTGTGCACAATGTTCATACTTTTCTATGTTCATAATCTTGTGCAAGGAATATTTATTGGGTCAGATATATGTGGTTAACAAAATATTTGAATAATTTTTTTTTGTGTGCTTTTTAAAAAAAAAAGATTTATTGATAGAAACATATTTGAACAGAAGACTTTTTTTTTGTGTGCTTTTAATCAGAAAAAGACTTACTGAAAGTCTTACTGACTAGTCTAGTTACTTCCAGGAACTATAGTTAACATTTTCATTATCAAGAATCTTTCACAGGTGTCATTATTTAGAAACTTGCACGTGTATGCTCACCCCTTCCTAACCCTGTCTGTAACCCTCACTGAAGCACACGGTGGGAGAGTCCCTGGAAATTGCCACAAAGCAGTTGCTTTTTAGTATTGAAATATTTGGTAGTTAATGTGCCAAGGAATAAGGTTAGCAACTACTGATAGATGAAGATGGCATGCTGATTTCATTTGGTGTGAATGCCTGTAGTTTGGATATCTCATTGCAGTGAATACAGAGATGTTGGATGCAGAAATGCTCTTAATGTGGTTATGAATGATTGATCCAATGACACTATGTCATGTGTTTTGTTTGCATTTCTTTATATGATAATGGCACGATACATAATAATATAATACATGTATTATTATGGAGATTGCTGAACTTTCTGTTTCTCTCTTTCATCATATTCATGCAAAATGAAATGAGTAATATAATAATGGTAAGTAGGCCATTGTAATTATCGTTATTTACACATAATGTAGTGTTGTCAGATAAATAAAAGTATTTCATGGAAACAGATACATCAGGATTTAAGCCTGGTAAATCATCCTCTCGGTTCTGTGCTTTTCTTCAAAGAGGCGCTGCTGACAGTGTCATAAATGTTACCAACCAGAGAATTACTATAAAAACAGTGATATTATATGTGTATCGTGCACAGAATATCATCACCCCTTCCTTTCAAGTTTCAAATGGTGCTGGTATCTTTTTCCATGGCAAGATTTATTTGTGAGACTGTCCTAAGATCTTGTTGAATGCTAAAGTTTCACAGTTTAAAATAGGTAGCTTTAATCAGGATGCAATGCTTTTCACCCCAGCTTAAGATTTTAAGTTCCTTATTCACCACACAGCATCACAATGCCAGCAATCAAAAATAGATTATTCTGACATTAGTTTTATCTTGAAATGTGAAATGTGTTTGTCTCTAGCTCAGACTTCTGATTTCTGTAATTGACTCTTTGTTTCCAGTTGCAGATATGTCATGCTGAGATGAAAACACAGCAGCTTCCTCTCTTTTGTCATATTTGCTACTAATATTTACTGATGACCCTGGAGTTTCAGCCTCTTTTTTTACTGTTATTGTTGTTTGACCTTGTTTGTTTTTAGTCAACAATTTTAATGTCAGTACTGACAAATAACTGTATACACGTGTATTATGTTTGTAATGCATAATATTATTTTATATGTCCAGCTTTATACATTAAATTTTCAGTAAGAATCAGCTTTCACCATTCACATGTACATCACCATCCTGATCATTATTGTTATCATTATCATGAAGATATTGTTACTATATTCACTGCAGAACCGGTTACTCCAGAAACAGTTGTTCCGAAGTCAATGACTTTCTAGTATAGAAGAGACATTGAGGAGCATTGTGTATTGTCATACAATGATATAATACTCTGTGATCATTTGACATTCATATTTTGATTGCCACACGAAAATATATTTTCACAAAGTAACTTGTGGTTAATGCTGTGCTTACATTGTGGACGCTGTAACTTGAATGGATGTAGTAGGTCAGTGTGTGGAGCTCAGAAATCTCAAAGATAATAATATTTTCCTTGGAGTAACTTTCTGATTGTTGACATAACAGACATTATGTCCCTGTTTGAAAATGATATTATTTGATTTTTTTTTTTTAATATTTAGTTATAAGATTTATAAGATATTTCTGCATTTCTGTATTGATCTGTCTTTGTTATGTTGGTAAACTAATATGATCTGCTGTCTGTCATAACCAATACCTGCAGGAATTCATTCATGCTATGTTGTTTTTATATTAACTCATTCAAGGAGCTAAACTGTGTCTTAACAGAAATTCTCATGAATTATTATGTTATTTTGATGTGATCAGGGTTGAGTTTATACAGGAAGGATAAATAAATATGATATTGTCTTTAGCTTGATGCAATGTGAACACACCATTATTATTATTATTTTGATTGTTTGTCAGTGAACCAAGTGTTGCAGAGAAAGTGGAATATGCCAATGCTTGTGAGCGACTAAGTGTGGCCCAAAAACTGCTCGGAAGAGCTTACTGCATCCTAGTGCTAGGGCTTGGTCTAGAGGAGCAACATCACATGGAATGTGGAAGGTATGGGAGGCTGTTTTGTCACTCCTATTTACAGGTCCTGGAAAAATTACATCACATTGACTGCTATTTTAATAGGATGTCAAATCTTGTTATATTGGGAGTAAGGTGCCATATTAACTCATTTAGCGGCATTGAATTTTGTTACAGATGTGATAGTGTTAGCCACAGACAAAGTAGAGACTTGTGCAAGAAAGAGTGCTTGTCTAGTTTTGTGCGCATAATTAAGGCTGCATAGAAATAAAAGATACATTCACCTTGAAGCCCTGACGTGATGCTGCTCATGGCAAACTCTCTACATGTAAATGTTTGTGGCAATGAACAGTGGTGAATGAGAAATAAAAATGTTCTCAAGGCTACTTTAGATTGTTGGGTCAAAATTCCCAAGTCAACCCCCAATGGTTGTTTTCATTTTAGCTTTAAATCACCAAATTCAGTTTTCTTAACTGAACATGGATTAAGCTGGAATTCCTGTCCATCATTTTGTTTTTCCAAACCTAGAACTTTCTTTGATTCATGAAAGGATATATAAAAAAGTGCTAAAAACTCTCCAGAATGGACATTTTGATGTTTATGGATCTTATTTAAGGCTGCTTAGATTCATTTGGGCCACTTAGGTTCCTTGTGACCATTTCATGTCATATGTTTTGTCAACAAGAGGATTCAGTTTCTGTCTTGACTGTTTATGTGAATACTATGCAATCTGCCATATCCATATCTTCTTTGATACATTCAAGAAGATTAGGACTGACATTTTGGTTAATTGCTACAAATCTGTAGTATTCTTCCATGAATACATGGTAAAAATTTGCTCTTCTCCACAGATCAAGGGTTTCAAAGACTTACACAGATCGTAGTATGTTTGAGGTGAGAGAATAAGTAGGATGTAGTGATCATTTAGCACTATCGAGAGCAAGAAAATTGTGATGGTAAGGTGATAGAGAAAAAGAAAAGCATTATGGAGATAAATGGACTTGATATTAACTTAATACTCAGAATCTATCCTCAGCATCATTACTACTAGCTCTATATGTATAGACCATTTTCTGAGATAACTGTTTATATGTCATCCACAGACTTTCTACAATTTCTGCACATTTGTTGTTTGGATCACATTCCGCAGGAAGGAGTTTGATCGAGTGAAGAAAGAAATTGGGAGGTATGTCCTTCTTATTTTTTCTGCCTATATAATATCCTTTGAAGAGGGCATTGCTGAGATTCACTGCACAGAAGCAGAGTTACCAGTAATCAGAGGATCTTTTTATGTGTTTACTAGAGGGTTTGTCTTTTGAATGTTTTATCTTTGAGAGGACCAGCATTTGAAACTCAGTGTGTATATCTTTATTTTCATTTAGATGTGTGGTTTAATCTAGTAGCCAAAAGGTAGCATGTTTCTCTCCTACTATGTATTTAATAATGTTTGTTTTTTTGTGGTTTCACAGAATTCTGCGATCTGACACTTTCAATCCAGCTATTCGTGTTAAGTATGCTCCAGAAGGTAAATATACTTACCTTAAAATGTCAGTTGTGAGCAGTCAGGAAATGTGTTAGAATCAGGGGTGAACACTAGGCTCACATATGGAAGTTAAGGACAATTCAGGCCGTAGGTATTTAAGAATTAAATTTGATGTGAAGTTTACATCACTATGGTATAGTGGTAGCATGTTTAGAGTTGCAAGCTGAATGACCTTGGGTTCAATTCCCGGTAGGGGTGTGAAGTTTTTTAGTGTAGGTTTTTTTCAGCTTCTTCTTAAACTTGATCTTTCACAGTAATTTGGTAAATCACTGGTGACACATTTCCATAGATAATGTGTAACAGCTTCCAGAAAATTTTCAGATTGAGCTCACATTCCTCCTCCTTAATAATGAGAATGAATACTGTTTGCCTTGCCATCTGGATAAGCTTGACGAATGTCAGGGGGATTTCTCATTAGGGCCTTTGGGGAAACAGTACAGGGAAAGGTTCTGTAGCCCACAGGCAGAAACAGTAGAGGAAAAGGTTCTGTAACCCATAGGCAGAGACATAGGACAAAGTGGGAAATAGTATTCAAAGAGCTGAGTTAACTGTATAAGAATGGCCTCATATTCATTGTGGACAGTATATCCGAGGAGATGAGATATATAAGAATGACATCATATTCATCTACAACTATTAGTTGACATAAGGACATGACATGGATAAGCAGAGGGGAATGTGAGCAATCCGGAAATGTGTTAGGGTCATGGGTGAACACTAGGCCACACTCGCACGTGAAAGCTGGGGATGATTCAGGCAATAGGTATTTAAGAATTAAATTGCTGTGAAGTTAACGTCCCTGTGGTGTAGTGGTAGCACGTTCAGACCTGCAGACTTGTTTTGCAATGGATTTGAATTCTGTATCCTGATGCCAACATTATTCTGACAGCAATTGCTGACTTTATAGTCATCATTTCTCAGAAATTTTACTTACTTTATACTGGAGTGCAGTTTTCAGGACCAAGTGGTTATGTATATTTTGTACCTTTTATGTATGATTTAGAGCCCAAAGAAGTTGATCCTACAAAGGCCCCAAAGAAAGAAGGGGAAGCTGAGGAAGAAAAAAAGGAGCCCGAGGTTGAGAAGAAACTGACTCCTGCAGAGTACAGGCGCTTGCATCCGTAAGTTTTTTCTGCTTATGATTTGATACATCATGACTTCCTTGACATGTGGAACTTCGGAACTTAGCCATAAATGCAGGCAATTTTGAGATATCACAGTAACTCATGAACATAGCAATTTTATTTTTGGGTGCAGGTATATATATGTGTATATAACATGGTGTCTGTGTATGCATGTGCATGTGTGTATACTGTACATTTCAACCATTAAAATGAGTGCTGTTGACACGTACTAAATAAATTTTGTCTCACAGTTAAATAGGGTTCTTCAGATCTTCCGCGTGAACCTCGGATTGCTCTAAGTCCGATAACCGCCTACATCATCAGTCAGAGGGCACCTGGCGAGGCTGGGAGGTCAAAGTGCATATTCGTGCATAACATTGGCCGAGGCTAGTGATCAGCTCTATGTGGAGCATGGTGAAAATGATGTTCCTGGCGCTAAAATTGTTTTAATGACCAAAATCTACTTCATCAAACTGTTCTTCTGTAGGGTATGCCCACGGAATCAGTGCAATCCATAGATCTATATCACTATGCCGGCTTCTTCGCTCGGGGAAGAGGGAAAGATCTGTGTAATCTTAGCATTAGAAGCTGGAACCCATGATCAGACCTACCTTGTTATTAAAAATTTTGTAATTATCATTTCATTAAATAAAGTTTTTGTATCAAATGCCCCTTGGTGCATGAAAAAAGTATATGTTATACTTATCAAGGACTTAAGAATTCGCGCATATGATTTCATACTTAGTAAAGAGGTATACCTTTGATATATTTTTTTTAATAACTTAATATCTTGACTTCCCCTTCCTCTACTCCCACATGCAGCTGATTAATATGTAATACTGAAACTAACAGACGTTATAAAACATATTCCCTTGAGAGTAAATAAAGGTTGATTTATCTCCCTATGTGAACATGTAGAGGAACCTCGATATTAAATGTTGATTCATTTAATAAGTGTAACTTACCTTGGTATTAAGATTGAATTTCACATGCACGGACTCATTACCATTCTATCATTTAATTAATGAGGCACGTATTAACAAGTATATCAAGTATACTTCAATAATAGGTACACCAAGGGCATGTTTTATATGGCATTTTATTGTAATATGTATGGGCATGACTGTGCCGGTGTGTGAGCGTGGTACACGTGTGTGTGTATATATACATTTTAGTGTGTGTGTCTGTGTATGTGTATTGGGATGTTTGTGGATTTGTGGATAGATGAATGTGTACGCGTTTATGAGTGGTAATATACATATATTACGTTGATAATTCTCTATATCTACAGTCTAGATTAGGCAAGAACATCCGACATAACTATTGAAGTTTTCCCCAACTCATTTGCTCGTTCACTGATATTGCGCTGCATTGCACAGAATAACTACTAGCTGCTGCAACCATCAATCATAGACTTGATTTTTTTTTTTTTTTTGGTCAGCAGGAATTCTGTAAAATTCTGCTGATTTTAGCACCCAGGGGCGTAGCGCAGTAGTCGGCAATGGGTAGGCAAACCTGCACAATTACGCGAACTGTCGCAATTTTTCCCCCAAGGTCACCTGCATTAAGTGGGATGCGTTAACCTCCATGAAACTGACAACCTACAGCACATTTTGCTTCACCATCTAAAGCAAGAATGTACGATTACAAAAATAATTTATATTGGCGAAAACAACCAAAACAACGATAACAGCAACAATTATTGTACTCACTTCATGTTTACTCCTTATATATAAGAGTGATTCGCCTCTCCTTCATGTGAGCAAAGTGATCGATGACAGTGTCGTAAAACGAAGGTTTTAATGCCATTTCTTTTAACAGCTTTGCTTCCACCGCAAGGATCATCATATTCCTTGTTCTTGTCTGGCTCATCGTTGAGCGTGTGTAATCCTTAATCCGTCTCAAGACGCTAAAAGATCGCTCGCAGGAAACACTGGTTAATGAAGTTGTGAGGGCAGCTTTCAAAACAATTGCAACAGACTTGTGCAAGTCGGCACTGTCGCTTTCCTTGAAAAGTGAAGAATGGCATGGGCCTACCTTTAGCCTTTACATCCAGCTTCCTCTCATAGGTTATCTCATTTTGTTTATGCATTTGCACAATTGCATCCACTGTATAGCAAGAAACTGACATTGCATTTCCCACAGCACAGATCTACCTATGTCTACAAGGTCTAAATCTAGGCCGAAACTGACGCGGAAAAGCCTCATGTTGCCACTCTGATCGTGTGCTTTAGTCCTGCAGCGAGAGGGACTTCCCTACATTTCCATACGATCTTAGAGCAAAAAATGAGTGGAACATAACCTAATATTTTACTGTTAAACAAAAAAGAAGAAAATGAGACATGTACACGCTTTACCTTACATATCACGATTTTCCCCATCAATGTATGAAAAGCGACTCTACCCTAACGTAAGGGTAAATCCTTACCAGTGGCAATACTGGGCTAGTCTCAGATAGTAAGCCCTAGCCTAGGCCAAGGCCAACACTATGAGCTCATTCCAACTCAACCAATGGAAAAAGAGGAACCACAGACTCGACCTCTTTCGTAACCTCGTTTGTCGGGGTAGGCATTTAGATTTTTGACTATAGGCATGGGAAATTTAACACTAGTCGCGCGAGCCTTTGGGGCTCAGTCCGGGTGGATGTGCTGATTTTTTGCGCATACTGTAGAAGAAGAGGAGCTGCTCGCGAGTTATCTCTAGTAGTCAAAAATTCAAAGTGACTTGCACTGCTATATTTTGGCTAGCTAAGCTGCTCTGAGTTTGGGGCTCAATCAGGGTGCAATTGCCATTAGTTTGGCATAGTGCAGTACAAGTGGAGCGGCCCAAGAGATTGACTATGATAGTCAGCGCAGCTTTTTGTGTTAAGCTTAGTCTTCTAAACCACAATAGGTGATGTGCGCTGGTAGTTCTTCTTTCGATTATTTTTCGTTATAGGCCTGTATTTTAGAGTTTGTTTATGAGGCCTTATTTCCAAGCGGTAGTCAGTGACTATTTGACTACCATTACGCTACGCCCCTGTTAGCACCATTACCAAAAAAGTTCTTGACTGCTTAGCACCATTATCAAAAAGTTCTTGACTGCATGGTCTTAAATTAGTGGTATTTCGGAATTTTCTAAAGTTTCAGAAAAAGGAGATGAAAATACTCTCTCCAGATCTTGACAATGTTATTTCCTATGTTCAAGTGGCAAGTACTCTAAGCGCAATGCTTGTTCCGAGGCATTTGTTAAACAAACTTATAGGTTACGCCTAGCAGCCTAATCAGTAATACTAGTAGTAGTAACAGTCAACATGAAGGCAGCACGAATCTGACCTTTCACCCATGAATGAAGGTAACAGTCAGCCGCCGGTTCGGACGGCGCGGCTAAAAATAGATCGCTTGGGGGACTCTATTTCAGCGAGCAGCGTTCTGAAGCACCCTATAGCTGAAGTAACTATTGTATTTTACAAATTCTGTAAACTTCAGTCTGAGAACAGTTTTTCAGTATCTTTATTGTATATTTTACAGGAAAAGGCCTGCCATCAAATCAATCATCAAGTAAGTGCAGAATTTTTGCTGATATGTAATAATGAATGAAAGTGTTGAATTAATCCTTTGCTTTTAAGTAAGTGTGTCATTGAGTGTTCCTGCAAAAGGCCATTAGGCTGAAAATTTGAATGAAAAAAATGTCTGAAGTGAAGTTTCTTTTTCACGTGGATTACACAGGACATGTAGGCCTACCTACAGAAATGAGCCTGCAGGATTGTTACTTATTTTCCTAGTCATACTGCAGGATAGATGACTGTGGTGTGGAAATCACAAAGAGATTGACTTCAGTGTTTTCACTCTTCTTCTCTTCAACAAAAAATAATAATACTTATACAGTGCCCAGCTGTGCAGAGCTGCAGCTCTGATTGCTTCACAGCAAAAATACACAATTCGTGCAAAGCATCCACACACAAATACTTATCCAATGATGCAATAGAATAATGTGAAATCACTATAAGGTCATCTTAACTGTTAGCTGTTCTTTGAATCTCCAAGGTCTTTCTCATCTGAGAGATGAGGGGAGGGAATTTCAAATTAAAGGGTCACAGTAAAAGAATTATCTTTCACCCATGATCTAAAGGGACATATTTCAGATTTTGAATTTTTTTGTGCTGTTGGGGGGAATGCAGCTTTCTGTGATGATGCACATGGAAATAACAGCTCAGCTAAGCATGATGCATTGTTAGACCTACATTGTCAGCATGTATTTAATGCATTGGTTATCTACAGTGATAAGAAGTTGCTGTTCTCTGTTCAGAGTGGTCTTTATATTAGATTGGCTGCCTGTAGTACTGCCATTACAGTTGTTTTGTTGTTTTCAAAACTGATTTAGATACTTCAAATTGAGTCATTCCCTTTGCTAAGAGCTCTGTCCTGCTCAGTAAAATTGAACCCTTTGCACTGGAAATAAGGAATTATTAGGGAGAATTTCACATTCTCATAATATTACAGTGAACATTTTATGCTTATTCCTCAGTCAAAGATCTCCTGCCATTGTCTCCATCCTTCCATCACCTAAGGAAGAAGCTTACTGGCTGTTCAGGAGACCCCAGCTGCATCGAGAGGAGTAAGTGCTGATAGTGATTCAGTGGTCATATAAGCTTTTGCTTTGTTTCAGGGCCTGTTTTAATATTGTTCTTTCAATATTTTTAAGCATTGTTTAAATCTGTGGGTTACCTTCCTCCATGCAGTGAATCAAAGCCAAAATTTTATCTCTGCTGTATCTCAAGTACATATTTATGCATTGATTAGCTTGAAATGTTTCACCCAGTTTCCTTTTCTGGTGAATGTGAGTCTTTTCTTAGTTTAGAGAGTCAGAATAACTTATAAATGGCTTGTTTTATATATATGTGTGGATTGTTTTCAATGCATGAACAACTCCATGTCTTTATTGGCAGGTTGTGCCAATGAGTTTGTTGTGCATGTTTACCCATCTCATTAACAGTGCACATTTTGTGTGCATGTGAGTCTGGCTTGGCATACTTATGTATTTTTTATGGGATTGGCTGTCACATATGACCATACAAATCTCTATGAGCTTAGTTGCTTGTATGCTTCAAGATGGACCAGAGGGAAAAAAATTTTTGATAAATATCATTGCCATTTTATGAAAAACAACTATACTCACCTGATTAGATCACATTTTTATCTTTTAACACGTTTGTATAGAGCTTAGGCTTCTCTGTCTTTCCTTCTGAGCTGTTTTATATTTTCAAGAAATGAAGTTGTATGCGCCCTTGATTACAAAATGAAGTGAGGTGTAACTTAAATATTTTTTGCGTCATCTGTAAAATTGTGATTCTGGCACATGTAGCCTTTTTTCATACAGTGCCAGAATAATGGGGCTCCTAATATGTGCAATCAGTCCTTCCCAAGCAGCAGTTAAGATGCCTTACTGTACTGTTGCCCATATGCTGGCGAAGATTACGACCCTATGAGAGCATGTACCACATATTCAAAGTCCGTCCTTATGTCACATCACATGTAGATTGATATTCACAGTTAATAACATGACAAATTGCATTGATATTTGAGGATCCTATTCATCCTTTGTTTGTAGCTCTGCTTCCCAGAGAGATGAAGATGCAGAAGACAACATAGAGGAAAAGTATGCTGATCTCATCCTGGATGTGCGTAAATTCAAGTAAGTATTATCATTGCATGGAGCAGATATTATGTCTTCCTTCCTGTCTTTAAATATGGACAGTTCACAACATGATAAACTGGATTTCAAGGGTGACAGAATATAATGTCATGTATAAGTAACTACAGGATGCAAGCTTGTTTTAAAAATTCTTTCGAAGATAGACATAAGCATTACAATTCAGTGAGATAGATTGACATGGTGCTAGTAAAGGTAAAAGACTTTTGCAGCTCATAGTGAGTAAGTTGGTATGTTGGTGATAGTGAGATAGATTTGTTTGTTTATTAAATATTTTTGGCTACAAAGAATGGGATTGCCATGTTCAGCTTGGATGGGCTGTTGTTATTATTAAACTGAAACCACCTGGAGTGTTTCAATCAAATGGCTAATCATAATAATTGTAAATCTGTGTTCCTACCATTCTTAAGCAGCATGGAAATTCCTAAGACATTCACAGAAGCTTGACCATGGAACACAACCAATTACTATGTTAAATCTTAACTAACAATTTATTAAATGATGTTGAATCAATGATTTTGATTCTAATATGTACTTGTTTGGTGTTAATTTTTCTTTCCAGGACTGGAATTCTTGGTGAACCATACAAAATGTTCAACCCTCAGACATTGTCTCCATTAGGGGCTGAAAATGAAGATGAAGAAAATGAGGGGGAGGAAGGAGAGAAAGGGTAAGTCAAATATGAAAGAGTCACTGTCAGGCAAGATGTTTAGAATTGCTGGTGTGATTGATTACTCTCGTGTATAAAGCTTTTTTAGAAATTTTGTGGTTGGCTTTATATTTGGGGATTTGTCATGTCTACTGGTGTATGTCTCTGTTCCCTATTTCTGAAAGCAAAGGTATTGATCTCCTGGCTTGTGAATCTCATGATGATGTGCAAGACAAGCCATATTCCTTGAAACAGACTAAACCAGGGCTTGGAGATTCCCTGTTCTTTTGATTGTTGAAATTTTTCTGTAACTCCAGATTCTGAAAGAAACAGAAACAGAGAGGAGAGACAAGTCATTACTCTCTTGGCTTTATTCTAATACATTTTCACTTACATTTTAATCTCCAGGGCTGAAGATGAAGGAGCAGCTGGAGAAAAAACTCAGGTTTCAGGTACTAGTATCATTATTGAGCTTTGATTTTATGTAGTAATTTTAGGTGACAGCACAGAACATAGAGTGAATACTGAGGGAGAGAAATTATTTCTGTGTTTAGGAATTTGGATCCATATTTAAAAGGACTGTCTTTGCACAGTGGTGGATAAAGAAATAGTTTGCTGTGTTCTCCAATGAAAGTGTTGGACTACTATCGGGCGAATACTGAATATAAAATTCTGATAACTTGAAGCCAATGCATGTCCTGGAGTCTTGTACAGCTGTATCTTTACTAAGTCTGGAAATTTTGATTCATTACAATAAGGCACAGGTGCAAAGCAAATGGGTCTTAAAACAGTAGAGTTTCTAACCACTGTGAAGGAATAGTCTAAAGCATGGAGCCTACTACTGCTCACAAGGAGGCTGGTGGTGAAGTGAAATGATATGTAAAAACAATTTTAATTTTGTGCTGCATACTGTTCCTGTTTACATGTGAGGTTATATTCCACAAATTTGGTAAAATGCAAATAATGATATCCTTTTGTTTTAAGATTTAAAAAACAATAAAACACATACACATATATATATATATGGCTCAGACCAGGCTGTCTAGAATTTTAGGGCGGTGGTGATGACATTTTTGGACTTCTTGCAAGAGATGAAAAAGTTCAGCTTCTCAAAATTTGAAACAAATTTAGACTCTTCATGCCAAAAAAAAAACAATGTGCATGGAATAACATTTTTCTCCACACCTCCTTTTTGGGATACACAGTGTTATACCTCAACATAGTGTTTTCACCATCTGTAGAACAGACTAAACAACCTTTGACCTTCTGTAATTGAATGCAATAGATATCAGGTGTCAGGTCTTAACTCTTAACTCTCAAGTACATCATCTTGAACATTTTCATTTTATTCCAGACCGAGGAACAAGTCGACAACAGACAGCCATTTCACATACAACCACGGAGGCATTCACAGATGATGAGACATAGGTTGCTCATGTTTACAGTATTAATGAAATGGAGTTCTCATAATTTAACAGCTGTATGCTTGAATGAGGTCTTTGTTTTGTAGTTTTTGATTTGAGTGGAAAAAAGTTTTCAAAGAAAATGATTTATTTGCTCTTACTGAATGTTTTGATAAATTACTTTAGGGATCCATTATTTTAAATTATAAGGTATCATTATTCTTGTCCCTTTGTACAGTTGTATGTATATCAAGCACCAGATCAACTATGACAAATGATTTTATCTGTCTTTTCTGAATTTTGTTATCTTACAGGGATTATGATGATTGTGATATCTTCCTCTCTTTGAATGCAGAGGTTTTCAAAGTTTATCAATGAATGTCATATGTAATGAAAAACTCTATTGTTGCAATAGAAGTGATATCTTAAAAGAAAGTATGGAAGTTTGTTAAGTGTGTGTGAGAGAGAAAAGACCAGAAAGTTGTTGGAGCAGTGACACAAACAATGGGTGCAAGAGAGGACAAGTGGAATGGTCAAGAGGTAGGGGAATGGAAGTGTGCAGTGTCTTTGGCAAGAGAGCATGGATTAGGGGAGGATATCTGGAACAAGTTTTGCCCTGATTTCACAATAATGTGTGATAGAACTTTTATTTTTGCAAGATATTACTTATGTATTCTCCATTATGTGAGATGAATTCTCTATTGCTGGTGTGGGAATGATGCTTGGCCTTGAAGATTTGCATTATTAATGTTCCAAGTAAATAAAGATAGATTCCTATAATAATGTAGATTTATCTTCTTTGTTTGTTTGTTGTGAATGGGTATTGGCTCTAAAATTTTGGGCCATGTTCCCTAAAAAAACCAAATCCTGCCTTCATCATCAGCATTAACCTTTATTAAATTGATTAAGCGGTGGAATGCAAATATTTTAGATCCATAATACAGTAGACTCTGCTTAATCACCCTTCTTTGGGATCACAGAGAAAGGGGGTGATTAAGCGGAGAAGCGATTAAACGGAGAGGGTAATTTTGGCCATATTTTTGGTAATGGGTTAAATTTCTTTGATGTTGTGGTTTGATGTTGGACACCTTTTTGTTGCTAGACTTTGGACAGACTCGAGTTTGACGGTGTTGTAGCGCACAAAATGTTTGATCACCGCAATCTCTCTCATTGGCCACCTCGCAGTAGCCCAGCAGACAACAAGGTGTAGGATGGCACGGTCTGAGACGGAAGGCGTGGGGGAAGGGGTGACAGTGGTGATGTGTAGTATGGGACAAAGGGGGAGGGGGAGAAGACTTATCATAACTTTTTCGGCTTGGCAGCTGTCACTCAGTCAACGGGTCTGTTATCCGTCGCGCAGATTATCAACCACTCATCAGCGCCCATGAATTCAAAGATCAGTGGTTGAAGGGTTACAGTTGACAAACAGATGGTTTAACTGTGTGACGGATAACAGCTGCCACCCCGAAATAGGTGTGATAAGCCTTTCCTCCCCACCTCCCCCTCCCCTTGTTCCCCTTCGTCCCACACTACACATCACTGATTTGCCTGTCTGATAATGCTAATGCGCTGAAAGCCGTATAGTCTCTCCCCCCCATGCCTTGACTGCGCCTGTCTGGTGGATTTAGGTTAGATCAGAGAACGTGTCATGTGGATGAACGGTCTATACCGACCATGTCATCCTACTCCTTATTGTCTGCTGGGCTACTGCGAGGTGGCCAATGAGAGAGACTGCGGAGATCAAACATTTTGTGCGCTGCAACACCGTCAAACTCGAGTTTGTCCTGAGTCTGGCGACGAGAAGGTGTCATTGAACGATATCAAACCACGACAACAAAGAAATTTAACCTCATTATCAAAAATATGGCCGAAATTACCTTCTCCACTTAATCGCTTCTCCGCTTAATCGCCCACTTTTTCCGTGATCCCGAGGAAGGGCGATTAAGTGGGGTCGACTATATTATAATACATTTAAACGTGTTTTATTTGAAATTCACTGGATCTTTTAAATCATTTTTGTATGAAATGTATTTCCGATTGCCCATGATGAGATAAAATTGATGTTGCCCCAGTTGCTAGTTCATTTTATGGCAACCAAAATGGGGCATAATAATGAAGAGCAAGCCTTGGTCCGGAGTTGAATTGACTAAGTCAGGGATGGAGACCATATCAGTATGGGTTGATTTATTACAAATGAGGTAGAGATTATGGTTTAATCCAATAAATGGGTTGGCATATGGTGTAATTTAGATATGCTTTGAAGGCTAATACATGTGTTGTTTTCAATTAACGCTGGTTGTATTTCATATTATGCAGAATAAAATCTATAAGAAAGAGTTGGGAAGTGAAAAACTATTTGTAATATCACTAGTTTTGCATAAGGTGTTCTCTAATAAATTTATATGAGTGTATGCAGTACACAGTCAGCACCCCTCTCAAAAAGCTTGCATTTGTGGAAGCTGAATTCATGGAGACTGAGAGATGCTGAGGATTCACCAGCTGAACATTTTCATTTCCAGTTACAGTGAAACCCGCTTAAGCGGGACACGCGTGAGCGGGACGCCCGCTTAAGTGAGATGAATGACTGGCTCAGACTGGGGAACGGAATTTTTGCTATTTAGATATGTACATGTGAGCGGGACGGCAACCGGCTTAAGCGAGACAACCTGGAGCCAGATTTCCGTAATATACACGCTGTTTTTGACAGGAATGCTGCAAATTATCACTATCGTACTGTGTCTTAGTGCTTGTTTACCTTTGCCCATCAGCTGAAAACCTGAGACCCACAAAGAGGCTTGTACTGACTGCCCTGATTACCCCCCTTTACGTGACGTGAGAAGTAATTGACACTAACTCCCCATAGCCTTCTGTCACTACATTGTCAGGCAGTTGACCCTTCTGCGCACGCATGGACGAATCAGAGCGGACATCCTAGCCGCTGGTCATTTGACCCGCACAAGCATTAACGAATCAAGATTAAGTGAGCCCCGCCCCCTGTCAGCCACACTTTATCCTTTCTGCAGCTTAGGCAGTGATTGACACTTACGAGCCTTACCTGCGCTATTTGCACAACACTCAGCCAGGGTGTCGTTGACAAAGGCATGGCCATCATTCGTGTTGCGTAAAGGCTTTTTGACACACGCCGCTCGCGTCGCGCACTGGCCAGATGTGGAGCGAGAAGTGTGACGCTTATCTTTGCTGGTGTTTACGATCATGTAAATTTGATCCCAAATTATTTTTGATCACTTGAATGGGGGACGGCGAACATCTCGACTTCAGAGATGTTAGACCTTTTATATTCTCTCCAGTTTTATTTTAACATGTATTATTTCTTTCCCTCTATGTAGACATGTCCCGGTCGAAATCTTTTTTTTTAATTTTCAAAGGAGAGTGGTGAGAAGGCTTAAGTGTTTCTTTGAGGCCAACCAAAAATCCCGTTCCCCGCAAAGAATGACCAATAATATGCTCTGCTCTGAAAATGGAGTTAGACTGCAATAAGTATATAATAAACAGTACAGATACAATTTAAATCTGACTCCGTTGTCACACCTCACTAGCAACAAGTAATGATATCCCTTAACTTGAATGAAACGCACAAACTAGCTAAGAAATCACTTTATAATGGATAGTCCGCCTAAGCGGGACGCCCGCTTAAG
>JAWQUT010000032.1:1858084-1885725 GCA_033807755.1 Ellobium chinense
TCGGGGAAGGGGAATAATTCTGGACTTATGGGCCAAACCCGGTAACTCTAGCTCTCCTTATTGCGTCATATTACATACGCGCACGATAACAGAACGATGCTCTTTCTTCGCAAAATTGACTCGGTGGGCACCATAGATAATTTTTAGAGAGAACAGGTATTGAAAAGTGGAAAATTATATTTGATGTGCGTGTCCTACTTTAAGTGAGATGAATGACTGGCTCAGACTGGGGAACGGAATTTTTGCTATTTAGATATGTACATGTGAGCGGGACGGCGTCCCACTTAAGCGAGACGACTTGGAGCCAGATTTCCGTAATATACACGCTGTTTTTGACAGGAATGCTGCAAATTATCACTATCGTACTGTGTCTTAGTTTATAATTGTGAAAATGGATGTACTTCTGCATTTTTTTTTTATATGACGTACTGCTTTGTCTGTGCATCACGGCTTCACAGAAGCAATAATTCTCTCTGTCTGTGTTGTTTCTTTTGCCAATTTCCTTTGCTCACTAAAATTGACTTTCTTCATTCACAATCACCGGCACATCACCCATGGGAATGAGGAGTAAAATGAAGATAATTATGAAAGAAAACATATTTGGAACTACACATATTGTTGGAATTAGAGCTCAAATACACTTCTTGTTTCTCATCTCCCCTCTCTAGACAGAAGCAGGCCCTTGTGCAATGCTCATTTGCGATGTCTCTGGTGTTAAATCGCCTCCAGGTTTGTTTTTCTTGTAACTTTATACCTTTCTACCCCTCCTGCCTTTTTACCCAACGATTACATGTCAAAATAAACACGTATATTGTTTCGAAAGAGATCATGTTACAATTTTAATATATCCTGGCATTTCTTACTGCCAGCGCTGTGACCTACATTGTCGCGCAAGAGTGATAAAATCGGCTTCAGGCAGCTCGGTGTCTGGAACTGGTAGCCGAGTGTTTCCGTGTTTGTAATCAAGTAGTATTTGGTAAGTGATGCATCACAATCTATCCTGAAAATTAGCGTCAGGTCATTAAGGAAGAATTCCAATGTTAGAAGGCATGGGGATTTCTTTACCGATACTAGACACATTGCCTTTTTACGTTCTTGAATCAGCACGGTCAAGGGCTTTGACTGGTGGCAGGGTTTGGTTTCGTGTTGGTGCATCATGCAGACATAGTCAAGATCTAGTCTAGACTAGTCTAGATCTAGGTCTAAGACATTGCATCTAATTATTGACGAATAAAATGATCATTGTGATGATTTTTAATCGCCATATGAAGCAAAATTGTAAAATTTACCACTGTGACTCATCTGGTAGTTGATTGATAGGGAAATAAGCATGCAGAACACTGCCTTACAGCTGGGGATCAGTTGTCTGAGTCCAGTTGTCATAATAATTTGTTATATTGATATTGAATATATATTGGCTCATTGTAATTGGGGGACTGGATCTAGAAGGGTGTCAATTTGTCAGGCTCAGTCCTGAAACTTAGTTAAATGCCTAATGACCCTGAAGTACAGCAGAAATTTAAGATGCTGTGAGTGAGACAGCCAGATCAAAGATGAATAGTCTAGACTCTGGAGATTGTTTGTAGACAGTAAACATGAAGAGGCATACAGACCTAATCTTAGAATCCAAACAGATCTACCACTTTGGCACCCAGAAGTTCATTTAATATTGATGCTTAGTAAGTGCATTTAATATTTCATGTTGAGCTGTGGATACATATGCCTACACTAGCTACAGTGCCGCTCAATTACAACACATGTAATAAAGGAGAAAATGGGCCTACTACTACTACATTTTTTCATGCTAGTCTATATTACAATATGTTTTGAGTTTTTGTTATGTTTTGTTTTACTTCTTCTGTAACGACGTGTATTCTTCATCTTGCAGTCCTATGAACCCAGAATACCAATACCATCTGATTTGTCTTGACACTGTCTAAGCAATGCATGGTTATGAGAGAGAAAAAAAAAGTATTTGTGGGTAAGAAGATGGTGAGCATGACTGGCATTACAGTGGACAAGTTGTTTTAAAAAAAAATTAACTAGGATTGCTTGATCCAAACCGGTGGTAAGATCAGAGTATTATTCCCACAAGTCATTCTTAGGGACAAGGTCAACAAATGCCTGGGATGCAGCTGGAGTTCATTGATTCTGTTTCAGTCACTTTGCCCACTGTGTTGATGAGCAGACAAAAAAAGAGATTTGTGCCTTCTATATCGCCAGCATCCCCCAGACACAAGTTTCCTTAGGTTGATTTAGGCCTTATTCTATTGAGAATCAAAGTCAGTGAACTGTGAAGTACAAGCTTTATTTGTGATAGATCCTCTCAGCTTGCTATGTGGCAAGCTCAACAAATCATATTGCATCTTTACTACAGGATTGTCTTGCTGATAGAAGATTATAATGGATGTTCTTGACAAGTTGAAATCCAAGTACAAGGTAAGCTATTAAAGATCAACTAGTTTCGAATTACCTAATTAGCAGCAAAATCTAGGTTAACATCTGAAGTATGATAGTGTCTTCCCTTAGTAGTGACTTTAGGTAGTCACAACCTAAATGGGGGAAGGTGTAGATGATACGGTTTCTGTCTAATAAAGATGATAAATTCTATTCAGAACTATTTGTTCATGCTACAAAAATCATGCAGTTCATTCATTCTGACATAGTCGAGTCCAGTGCAGATAGTGTCTGAGTGAGGATGACAACTAAATAATGTGATAAAATTAAAGATCCATGACTGTTCATAACACTGTTTAACGGTTGACTGAAATTGCAGGTGTTGACTTGATGCATGAAACTAGCGCCATAATTTGTCATGTTTGAAACGAGGATTTGGACCTTGAGGGGAAAAAGAGGGGGAGAGGAATGTGGGTTCCACAAAGCAATAATGTAATCATCTGAGTTTTACATAATAGAATAGACTAGACCTTCTCAAGAAATACAGGTTGGAGATAGTCTTTACTTAATGAACAAAATAAGTCCACAAGCTACAATACACACACAGATTAATACTATAATACCACCCAGTTGTGTGTCTTGCATTCCGAACCAAGAGTAAACAAAGCGATCATGTGTAGCTGTGATTCTGTGATGTCAAGCTGAGCAAAAGAGCAGCAAAAACAAGGGGGACGCAGTCATAGCCAGTCGAGGAATGGTCACTGAGATTTGACTCTCTAAAATGGGACTGTGTATGTAGTCTTGTTAGAGTGGTCTGTGGTATAAATGAAGAAGTATAGTAAGTACTTATAGGAATTTAATGAGTATAGAAGTGACCTGATTACAGAGATATTGTGGTGTTATAATATTAGAGAAGTAATGGTCATTTTTTAAGATTTTATCTCCATTATTTCTCATCTCAGACTTGTAAGATAGGATATATATATATATATATATACAGACATGTTTATGAGGATGGTAGTTATTGGAGATTTATCTCTTTGACTGGGTTTGGTAAAGATGTATGAAGCCACATCTCCTGCAGCCGATAGCATCTGTCACATTGCATTATGTGCTGTCATGACAAACTGTTTTCAGTAAGGAGATTGATAGAGATCACATCTGATGCAGACTGATATGATGGCAATAAATTGTGGGAAAAGGGGGAAGAGAGGAAATTGTCACAGCTCATTGCATGTAACCTGTGTGTAACTTAGAGGACAGATTCTGTTGTTTCAAGTCTGATGCAGCATGATTATTTTTTCATCTCTAATGAATAAACAAATACAGACTGGAAAAATTTAAATATGAGGACTTTCTGGATCTGGTAACTTTTGACCAGGCCTAATGGGAACTTACTCCTTTTGAGATAGTAACCAACACGCTTGTCCTCAACACACAGACTTGCAGTTGCTCAGATCCAATGCTGTCATCTTATGCTAAGCATACATGGTATACATGCAGTAGGGGAAATGAAATATTAAATTTTTGTGGAGATTAAATTTCAGCATGCTATCTATCAGGGACAGAATATTTGCAGTGAATATTATTGCATGACATATTTCATTCATTATTACTCTTGCATTTGCCCGGAACACATTCCTAACTAAAACAGGACGCAGTCTGATGTGTGCAGAATATTCTTTGCGAGTTCACCCAAATCAGCAGGGTTGTAAAACTATTCTTACTAAGCTGAAATATTGTTTAAGAATCTTGCCTACTACATGTAGAGAATAAAGTGTTAAGTGAGATATGATAGGAAGTGGGACAGGGATTCTGTTGATAGTTATGAAAACATCCATAAGAAATTCCTCTTGATTTCTTTGTGATAAATTGTTAGCGACTGGATGATGACTGAACCCTTTTCAATATCTCAGGTTTCTTTTTCCAGTAATGTATCGTCAACACTATGTGACTGAGAATTCAGCAGGTAGATACTGGGAGAGCCATAATTTCAGTGTATTTACCTCATCTTTTCAGCTGTCTTCAGAAACAGAGACATTCTTGAAGCAGCGCCTGGAACAACTGGCTAATGGAGGATTGGACAACATAAATAAGGAAGAGTACTCGGAGGCACACACAAAGTTCAATGAGAAAGTGGCTACAGAATTTGATGGCACTGTTAAAGAGTTTTCAGTCCCATCAGCTGGTGTTCCAAGTAGGTGATAAATGACAAAAATCACTGCATTTTGGTTGGGGTGGGAGAGGTGTGAGGGGCAGTTGCTGTTGGTCAGATTTGTCAAGTCATTTCCATTTCCATAAAGTTGCAGTTAGCATTCTCAACACATTTTGCAGTTACTGTACCCGGTACCCATGAATCATATTGTTAAAGATATTATCATCAGTGTAAAATGCCACAGCAAATGTTCATTTTTCCTTGAGTGTTCATATGCTGTTTAGATCTAGATGTAACAAGTACTATGCCTAACAAGTGAAAACCACATACTATTAAAGCTGAAGGAGACACCATAACACTGATTTAAGGACTGACAACTTCATTCTGTTCTTGGTTTTCATAAAGTAGTTTTCAAAATGTTAGCCATTTCTGTCACTCAGATTAACACCTTCATTATAAGAGCAATCTTTGCTGTAATGCTGTCTGAAATATGTCATCATTACATACTGATAGTATACTGTTAACCATTGCAGACGGTATTCCGATTGATGTGATTAAGCCTAAGGATTGTGCACGTAGACCTGGTATCCTAGTCAACTTTCATGGAGGTGGAAACATCTATGGGTCAAGGAAAACCACAGATACACTCTGCAGACTCCTTGCAAAGTACAGTTTTTTTGTTTTCTTGTTTGTGTATTTTGTTCCTTCCAGAGTGTCAATGTGATGTTTAGGGTGTATTTCCATGTCACCTTGGTAAATGGTAAATTCATCAAGCATCTTTTAAAAAAGCAGGGCTATTTACGTGTGAAGAATATGTTGCAACTTTTGGTCAATAGAGAAGATTTATAATTTTTTCCATTAAACTTATACTAAAGGCTGATTAAAAGAGTGAACAATAGTTAAAAGAAGTAAACCTAAAATCAAGACAGTTTAAGAGCTTATAGTCTCAACCATTATTAAATTTTTTCTCTCTCATCCCACAGAGAGCTTAGATGTGTGGTTGTGAACGTGGAGTACCGTCTGGCACCTGATCATAAGTTCCCCACCATGTTTGATGATGGTAAGGCTGTGGTCAGATGGGTCTTGATGAACAAGTCACTAGTTGGTAAGTTCTTGTACAGAAACTCTCAAGTGGACTAGTTGACACACTTGTATTGCATTTAAATCTAAGACTGAGAACCTGGTTATTTTCAGTGTTTATTGCTTTTACCATATCTCATCTGCTGTCTTACAGAATACTTCAGAAATATGCCTGAAGTGATGCTATCACTTGAAAGTGACAAATATGAATTTGTTACGACAGCTTGAGCTTGATGTCTGTATTGCTTATTGTTTCAAACTTAAAGATTTGTAATTGCTTTGGTTAGGTTATTTCATTCTCATGCCTCCTGAATCATTTAGGTGTAAACCTTTACTTTATCAACAGTGATATCTTGAACACTTAAATTGTGTCTTCGGAAGTTGTATCATCATTAATCTTCTTGATAACTAGTCACATTTCATAGATGTGACACCAATAAGCATTCCTCATAGCCATTTTTGTGCTCTGTCTCTATCAGGTGGTGAATATGACAGCAAAGTTGGAGTGATTGGATCTAGTACAGGAGGGGGCATAGCTATGACTGTGGCCTTTGAAGTTCCAGGAATTGACTATGAGGTACATAATGTTTTTTTGTGCACATAAATCAACTTGAAGTACTCATGTTATTTATTGTGCATGGTATCTAATAAAGCTACAGTGCTGCACCAGATACTCTGCCTCAACCAGCCCTTGGTGACATTGACTGAGTAAATAATTTTGGTTGTGGCTATTGTTTTGTGCATTTTCCTGACTGAAAGAAGATGCCAGTGTTTCAGAATTATTCCCCTTTTATCTTGACTTGATATTATAAGCTGTGGGCCAAAACAGTTACAAGGCTTGTTTGACTTTTTTCTTTAGTTTTGAAGTGGATGACATTCCCATTGAGGAGTTCATAGTAGCTGATCCAATCATAGTGCATAGATTATTAGTCGGTGAAACTGTACCCATTTTTAGTGTTGTAGGAATGTGTCTGCGTGAATAGAATGAATAAGATGAATTGATCAATGCAAGAAGATATAGCTTCGTGTTCCTTCAAACTCTGCTTTGATGTTTTGTTTACAAGCACGAGAAAATCTTGAGTTTTGTTTGTGTGGCCATAGGTAGCAAATGAGTACAATGAGCTTATTTTATGTTCTAAGCCACAGTGTGCTATGTTAGACTGTGGCTTAGCACCACAGTTAGTATGAATGGCTAAAAATCTCAAACACTAAGTGATACAAGGGAGGTCTCGCTTGGGGTTGCACTTAGTGGTGTATGCAGTCTGTAATAGTTTCTGTCACTAGGATATAGTTGTGGTGAAAGGCTAAACTTTCTAGACATTTCAAGGACTGTACAGTCGAGCACAGAAAACTCTAATTTCTCCGGGATCGAAAAAAGTGTTCGAGATTTCCGTAATTCGAGATTCCCGTGACGGCAATATTTTCACAATTACCATCGACTAGAGGGACTGGTAAGGGGAGATAACCACACGACACTAATCTGCTCTGATCTTAACATAATTAGAATTACTACCCTTCCCTGTTTCCGACGTTCCACATAAAATCATGACAAACAAACTGAATTTAATGAACAGAAGACGAAAATCACCTGATTTCGTCAGAGTAGATCGAACTTCGGTGCATAAGTGTAATCCTGATGTGTTCGACGTTATTCGAGGAAAAGAAAGAAATGAGGAGCGGCACTATTGCCAGTCTGCTATTACCTATATCGCCCCGCCACGTCACTCTATGGGCATCGCGTCATGTTCGACGCAATAAAATTTATCGCAGCGTGTGTTGACCTAGTCCGCCACCCGCCAGGTCGCTCTGCATGCTCAATCACTACACCACCCCCCTCCCGCTGATTCAATAGAGCCACACAAAGCATTGTCTTGATCCCTTGCCCATTACCACGGCACTCCCGCACACCTTTCCCTTATCACTAACACTGGGACGAGCAACGCCAGACAAAGAAAGGCTTTTTCGGTCATTTCGCCGCTTTGAGATCGGGTAGATGATGATGAAATCGTTCAAGAAATGCGTGTTTAGAGTTCGAGAAAATCGTGTTAACAATACAAAGAAAATAGAGGCATTTAAAAGGGGCCGATAACAGCGTTCGACATTCCCGTGAATTCGAGATTAGTGTGTTCGAGTTTTCTGTGCTCGACTGTATTGCAATCTGATACTTCTAAGAGTATTATTAGAATTTAAATAATGTTGCTCAGAGTAACAAAGTATACAGGTCTGCACAGGATGAAAATGGGAAAAAAGAGTCTAGCTTGATCCTTCTGATGTGGGTGATTCAGTCTTGGAGAATAAGAAGTTGATTCAAAACTTGAAAGCCTGTTTGTATCCCCAGTGACAGTTAACATAGGCATAGTGTCATTATGCATAATAAATCTAATGAAAAGCATTTTGAGAGAACTTTAACAAGAATGTTACTGTTTACAGATTTTGGTGTATCCATTTGTGGACTGGCGATGTGAGGGGCCAAGCTATGATGAGTTTGAGTTTCCTGGGAGCAGTATCAACTTTTCAGAGCTGATAAGGAAGTATGTGCAAATGTGTTGACCTAAAATGTTTTTCACTCCTATTCTATATTCTTTTAATTCCACACTCCAAATAGGACCAGCTTGTCCTCAGGGATTTAAGAAGAGCCAAATCAGTTAGTAAGTCAGGCTCCAATTCCTTCACATTTCTTTTGTTTTCATGGTGTGCCTGTCTTCAGAAGTTGTCAGGTGAAAAAGAAATTCAGGGTTTATCCACTTACACTGCCCCTCAGTCGTGATTTGTTTGTATGACAATATACTTTTTACCAAAGCAAGTTATGGTGAGAGAAATGAACCTGTGTTGTGGGACACTGTTTATTGCCTCACTGCTTTTTTACCTTAGAATTATTAATTTTAACTTCCTGTGTCTCATATTAGAACTTGAGATGCAGCATGTTTTGAAATTGGTTTATTGTATGTAACTTCATTACATAATTTATATGACTAGGTTGACTTGCATTCAGATGTATTCAGGACTGATAACATTGCCATGAGGAAATGAAATATCCTTCACCCCCTACATTTGTAAAGTTCTCCTTTAGAGTTACCTCAGAAAGGTATTTCTACATTGGCTTCTTTTAAATATTTTGAGGAAATTGGTATGATTTAGAAATTTTTATTAGATTGTGGTGATGCAGGGCAGTATAGTTACTGATGTTTGTTGTTCTCTCCATTGGTTTTAGGAGTGTGGACTTGTGCATTAGGTCAGAAGCAGATAAGACAAATGTTCGAGCATCACCTGTGCTGCGGAAAGATTTCACATGCCTCCCTCCAACTCTTCTGCTTATTGCCGAAATTGATCCTTATAAAGACTCTAACTATGGTGAGCGCAGTCCTTCATGATCTTGGATAACTCTAGCTTTACATTGTTCTGTTCATGTAATGAGCAAGCACTTCTAATAAATACTTCCATTTACTTAAAAATTTAAAAGGAATATTTTCTTGTCAGAAAGTTGTTATGTGATCAGTATGGCAAAGATACATCTATCTGTCAAACTTAAGCTAGCTTTACTAGTTCTGAACAGCTTTCAGAGAATCCAGTCACGTAAGATTGAGCATACAGAACACAAATGCACATAGGACTAATGTTGGCATCTCTTTGCTATTCCTTTCAATTTTTTTTCTATGATGTCTTTCTTTTTCTTAACTTGTCAATGAATATTAACAATTTTTTCAAATGTTTCATCCTTTGTTTCAGACCTGAAGTCAAAACTAAAAGCTGCCAATGTTGTCTGTGAAAGCAAGCTGATGAAGGGGGCTGTTCATGGATTTTTCTCTCTGCCTGGTTTGTTCATGGGTTTTTGTTGTGGTTGTTCATCACTCTGCTGATTTTTAAAGCTTTCAAAGGATAAGCTAGCAGTCCTCACCATGTATGGCTATATGTACATATTTACCGTTTGTTACAAAAGACCTCAAGGATTTTTGGAACATTCCGAAAGCAGCTTTCCCATGTTCTGATCAGACAGACCTGTACATCCGATTTAAAAGGCATATATACCCACTTACATACAGGCTAATGAAACAGTGATATTTTGGTGATATCAGCCCATGCAAAACATGACATAGCAAAGGGGACGTGTTGGAAAGTTTGCAGAAGATTTTGAATAATTCATAGTGCTGTACACTCAATATGGGGAGTACAGCAATCAAGGTTGCATGGATTGTGTTATGGGGATGTACACTCTCTGCTGTATTTCACCTAGTTGTTCTTCTTGGATATTTGCATGCTGTCTTTCCTTATATTACTCACACTGTAGGGTTGAAAATAAGAAACAAGAAACATATTATTACTTAACTTGCAGTGTGTGCTGTGATTTTGCTTACATCACAGAAGATGGAAGTTTGCTTATTAAAATTGTATCCAAGGAGAGTATATAGATAATTTAAGACATTTTAAAGCCAGTATCTTTACCAATATAAGGAGGTCTAATAATTTGCCTTTTTATTCCATCTGTGGCAGGACTCTTCCAAGAGACCAACTTGAGAGCCAGAGAAATCATTGCCCAGTTCTACAAGAAGCATGGAGTTTGCTGACTAGACCAGGATGGCCCTCATAAATGAAGGCCAACATTCTTTTCTTAAAATAGGGTTCCCAGATGTATTGGTAATCTATTCAAGAAGGAGCTGGCAGTCCATTTACTGTGGGAGTATCAGAATTTGAAGAATAGGAAGAATAGTTTATATGATAGGAAAGATCTGAAAAAGGAGATAAAAAGTAAGTCTATCTCTGCAACAACATGATGCATGTTTAGAGAAAAATGTTGGAATCTGTAACAAGTATAACTAAGTAAATATTTCAGTTGTTGTAAACTGAAGTAACTGTTTGAAGTTTTTGGCCTAATGTAGACCTTCTACTTTAACAGCAAAGAAATTAGTTAAACTCTGCTTAATAAGCTTCTACTGAAAAAATATTTGGCTGACTGTTCTTTTTTTTTTTTTTAAAGCCGCTTAAACATATTTTATGCAGATTTTGATTTTCAGATGCCTGACAGAAGGAAGAAATCAGATCACTATTTAAGAGTGTCTCAGTTTTTAGCATAGTTGTATGGTGCATGTAGCAAAGAAGCTGCTTATGAGGAAATGCTCAACAAAAGTGTTGCCAGATTTGTTAAACAGTTCATGCTGGATGATAGACTGATATGATGGTGCCATGGTGTCTTTTTTTTCAGCTTTGTCTTATAACACTAGGACCGGTTTCAGGATTAGTTTTGATTGTTAGTATCCTATAGTGTTGCAGACTTTCTTGAAACAGTTACTGCTTAATGGTAAGCTGGTAGGGTGCAATTTCAGTTGTATTTTTAATTCCTGTTTAAGATTTATACATGTCAAAGATGACATAAGATGCCTTTCAGGAAAGCTGTGGATTAACATCCTTAGCATTTCCAGTACTGAGGAGGGAGCAAAAGGTCTTTAATCTTTGAAAATATTCTAGAAGTATTGCTCTTGATGTGGATGTCAATTTGAAACTTTGCTCTAATGCTAACTTAGTGGAGAACTTGCACAATCGTAATTGTGTGAACATGTATCAGTGAATTCTACTCAACAGCTATTGATTTTCATATTTGTTTTTTGTTTTTTTATTTTTTAATATGGACTGGGGGGCTGGAATCACGGGGAATTGGGATGTAAAATGCAAATAATCTCCTTGATGCAGTGACCTCATAACTAAAACTTTTTCAATTTTACAGGAGAACCTAACATATTTTTCATTTCTGAACATATGGTCACAGAAGTAACAAACTTAGAGTGTGTGGAGGCACAAAACTGGTGAACTTAAGATTTTATCACAGTGTGCACATGTGAAATCATGCCAAAAATATAAAGTTGAAATAAAAAAAAATGCAGATATGACATTATTGCACCAGTGCAGCAATGGATTGCATTCAGTGAGTGTCCAGTTTTGCTTTCATTTTATTGTTGTTTATGCAACAACTGTACTCTCTTCTTTTATTATATGCAGCATAAATCAGATTGTCAGTTATCGACGAGTTAGGAATTCCAGTTCCTTACATTTTTGAGGTACTTTGACTTTTTGTAATTTGTCTACTTTTCTGTTTTTGCTCATTTATTAACTCAACCATTTATTAAATATTTCCAGGTTTAGTTTTTGAAAACATTTTCGTTTAGAATTTTGTTTTCAATAGGGCAAGAAATTATGTCATTGTCAGACCTCTATTAATCCAATGAATTTTGTAGAATGTATTTATTTTTGTTATGAATCAACACCTAGGGTGTTTGGGGATATGTAGTTACATTGTTATTGTTTATTTTGTGCAATATGTCATGTCTAGTACAGACAAATAACAGCGCCGCCCNCAAACTAAGAAAACAAAAACAAAAAAAACAAACAAAAAAAATTGCTTTTGTTTGACAATCCCCCAAAAATTCTTGTGTTTGACAATCTGTAACTATTTTATTGTAACCCAGTAGATACTTTGCTCTGAAGAATGTTGTTTTAGGCATTTGTATCAAGTGTTCCTGTTACGGAAGTTCTCTGTTGTGTTTTGCAAATGCACTCAATAAGTCATTCACAATTTTACTTTGATGAGTCACAGGATTGATTAAAGACAAATTATTGGGTCTCTTTCAAGCCTCTTTTGATCACAGTCATATCATGTATCAAGTATTTGAAGCATTTCTTTATGGACTACTAATTAATCTCGAGTCATACTTAAGTCCTGAAAGCCTAATTGCCATTGGGTCCATTCTACAAGGAAGTGGAGCTTATGAATAGCTGAGAGCTTTTTATATTTTTATCAATCTGACCAAGATAGTAAGGATTGTAGGATTATTCACTTTGAACATTTTATGCAGCACTTCATCTATCTTTTTCTTTTTTTTTTTCAGTTTATTTATTTGTTTAATATTTATCCGTTTTTGCCATGCTTTATTGTTAAACTCTTGAAGATATTTCATGCCATACTTTATGTTGAAGTAATTTTTTTTCAAATAGAGAAGATATTATATTGATTTGTGCCAATTACAACTAAAAATCCTCTTTTTCGCTGATTGAAATGCTCCCTTTCCATTGCCTGTCTCTTGCTCTCTCTGACTCTGCCATTTGTTGCTTTTATACTCACAAAGCCATTGTACCTTCAGGTATTCACATTGCCCCAGTCTATGTATGTTATCAAAGTTATGCAGGTAAGTCCGAATTAATTTTCAACAGACTGTCTATCCATTGTTAGGGTCCCAATGCCGAGAGGTTATCTTGTAAAACACTGAAAGTAATCATAGTCTAGGCTTTACTGGCTAGTTTTAACATTTTATATCTACATGAGTTCACTTCACAACAAATGTAACAAAAATTTACTCCATGCATCTGATGTACAGTGGAACCCGCTTAAGCGGGACGCCTGTTTAAGTGAGACGAATGCCTGGGGAACGAAATTTTTGCAATTTAAATATTTACATGTGAGCGAGACGGCAACCCGCTTGAGCGAGATGGCAACCCGCTTAAGCGAGACGACTTGTAGCCAGATCTCCATAATGTACATGTTGTTTTTGACAGGAATGCTGCAAATTGTCACTATCGTACTGTGTCTCAGTGCTTCAGCCCATCAGCTGAAAACCTCAGAGCTACAAAGGCTTGTACCGACAGTCCTGATTGCCCCCCTTACGTTACTTGAGAAGTGATTGACACTACCTCCCCATAGCCTTCTGTCAGGCAGTTGACCCTTCTGCGCACGCAAGGATGAATCAGAGCGGACATCTTGGCCGCTGGTCATTTAACCCCGCGCAAGCGTCAACGGATTAAGATTAAGTAAGCCCTGCCCCCTGTCAGCCACACTTTATCCTTTCTTCAGCTTGGGCAATGATTGACACTTACGAGCCTTACCTTCGCTTTTGCACAACACTCGGCCGGGGTGTCATTCACATAGGCATGACCATCATTCGTGTTGTGTAAAGGCTTTTTCACAATGCCGCTCACGTCGCGCTCTAGCGAGAAGTGTTTAGCTTATCTTTGCTGGTGTTTACGATCATGTAAATTCGATCCCAAATTAGCTTTGATCACTTGAATGGGAGGCGATGAACATCTTGACTTCAGAGATGTTAGACCTTTTATATTCACTCCAGTTTTATTTTAACATGTCTTCTTTCTTTCCCTCTGGTATAGACATGTCCCGGTCTTTAAAAGAAATCGTTTTTAAATTTTCAAAGGAGAGTGGTAGAAAGGCTTAGGTGCTTCTTTGAAACCAACCAAAAATCCCGTTCCCCGCAAAGAATGACTAAAAATATGCTCTGCAAGTCTATTGAAAATGCAGTTAGATTGCAAAAAGTATATTTTAAACAGTACAGATACAATTTAAATCTGACTCCGTTGTCACACCTCACTAGCAACAAGTATTGATTATCCCTTTACTTGAACGCTGAAACTATCTAAGAAATCACTTTATAAAGGATAGTCTGCCCCGCTTTAGGGGGTCGATTCGTTGGGAACGGAGCCATCACGCTTAAGCGGGTTCCACTGTAATCAGATTTTTTTCTTTTGAGATATGGAAAGCAACCAATGAAAAAGTGATTGTTTTGTAGTCACAAAATTCAGTAACATCAAAATAAACTTCTTTGCATGGCAACAGTGTCAGGGTGTATTCTGGGAAGGTTTATTTCCAGGAATGAGTAATAAGAGTAATAAATGTGTATTTTATATGCATATTTGAACATTATAGCCAAACATAGTATTTAAAAATTGAAGCCGAATATGTTTGATTAGTCTGAAGAGATTCCCGTGTGTTTGTGCAATATTGCATCAAGGGTGTGTCTGTTTTACAGCATTCTTGCCATAGGAGGCCTTGAATTGTTATTGGTTCCATTTACAGGTTTTTACTTCATCTTATCATAGCAGTAAACAAGAAGTCATTGTGCATACTAAACGGTCACAAAAAGAAGGAAAGGGAAAGTGTTAAAACTTCAGAATGAAAGACTGGTCAAACTTTAGAGCTGTAGAATTAAAATGACTGTGAGCACAGGTACAATCATTTATCTAAGCAGTTCATTTCGGTAATGGTCCTGTTTGATCAGCCTCTAGGAGATCTTTAATTTTGCCAGGATTGGTTTGCATTAGTTATGGTTATTTCATTACGTCATAAATTGTATGTAATCTTCACATCAGGTATTTATGTCCTAAGTTTGACATTGATGATTATGTTATCATCAGAGCTTTAACACATGCAGTACAATTATGTTGGTCTCGCACCAGTGCCAAATATGCTTTTATTCAGGATTAGAAGTTGCAGTCTGTAAGGAGTTAAGCCATAGGTCTGCAGCAGTCATATAAGGGAGAATGTGCAGTGGTTAGTAAATATGGAACATTCTTTCTTTATTGTCATAAACTGATCTATAGGCCGTTTATATGTTACCTCATGATTTTGTCTATGGTGATCAACTTGCCCATTTGCCTTCATGTGCTTTTCTGCCTTTTATGATGTGTCTTTTTCCCATACCATTTAGATCTGCTCCTTTTTCTCACTTTATCCATAATATGCTTTTTTCTGCCTGTGTGTGTGTCCAGTGGATGTGATGTAACGGAGTCAAACCTTGTAAGAAATTCAGTACTCGTGGGCAGATGTATACAGCCATTACGAGGCAAGAAAAATTTTACATGAACTAATATTATTCAAATCATGCACTTTATAATATTAAAGCTCTTGTTTGGTAATTTTTATTTCCCTTTTTTTTGTTTTTTTTTTTGCAAAAACCCAGATATTTAGGTCTGGAATAGCAAACTTACAGCTGTATATGATATGGGGCCTGAGATATGAAGCTTAATCATGGTCCTAAGCCCGATAACAGTTTGGAAACTGGGAGGTCAGAAATGGTTATCTGGCTGGCACAGATTCTATCCAGGTTTGCATGTATGCTTTAAAGAAAAAGAATTAATGCAGAATGAAACAATTCCCCAAATACTTATTATATTCCCTTGTTAAAGCCATAATTTTCAAATTACTTGTTGCTTACTATCATGCCATCACCACAGTATCTATTTATGATTTTCTTTAGTGTTGCAAATGTTATCCTGTTTCTTTGCTAGAGCCTAACATAACCTAGCAACAAATGAGAAGCTTTGAGATTTCTTTGCCGTCCTGTTTTTCCTCCATAACTCTTTTTTCTTGTTTGCTTGGGTTTTTTGGTGGTGAATTCAAGACCTAAATGCATATAAGTATACCTCAATGAGTTTTGTGGTGTTATGTATTTTTTAAGAGTTTCTTAAAATGAAAAACACCTATGGAAGTTCTCACCAGATGTGATGTGCGGTGTGATATGCCTACTGTTTGCAGCTTGATTGAAGTGTGTCTCAGAGCTTCCGCATGGTCTTTTTGAACACAGTCTACAATCATGAAAAATTATTTCCTGGTTGTTAAATAATTAATGTACATCCCATATAACAGTGCTTAATGTATAAAACAAACAGAAATATTTTCTGCATGGTTGTCAAATGTTGCTTCATGATGTTAAGGAATATTAACACTTGAATTGTGCATCAATGCTCTGCCGAAAAATAATATCTTCTTTAAGATTTTTTTGAAACAGAATACTGGAGTACTTCAAACTTCTTGTGATTATGAAAAATTACATGTTGTTATGGCTATTTTAAATAGAGTTAATATTGGCCTGTAAGCATAAAGGTAAGCTGACACTAAAATATGAATTGAAATTTTATGCTTACAAATTTTAGCATCTTTCTTGCCATACAACTTTGACTATATTTTGTGCATTAAACTGTACATTTGCTTTGGGTGGTTGGTATTAAATCATGTCCTTTTGAGTGTTACATTGCTTTGTGCAAAATAATGAAATGTGTCAAAGTTTGTGGTGGTTTTCATTTCTGAAGAGCAAGAAGTTATCAGCTAAACTCATTTTACACTAATACAGCATATACTTGAAATGATTATAGCCTAACCAAATACTCATTTGTTATGCAGAAGAGGGGCTTTTCAGCAGTGGGTGAATACTGAATGTGTGTGTCATTGCTTAAGAAGTAGATTTGTCATTACTTGATTTGGCATCTTTATTGGTGTGTTGCTGGTCTTGTAACCAGACTGCATGAAGAATATTTCATTTGCCCATAAGCAACTGGGCTTTTGGTTAGACTGAAACTTAAACATATTTGTAGATCTTTACTAATACTCATAACCATATATACATTAAAGGATATAGAAACATTTACACATACACACAGTCAAGTTCACCTCTTACTTGTAACACTATTGTAAACATGGAAAGATGTCACTCATACAGATAGCTGTAGAGAGTATTTTGTCATGCTTTTCTTGTATGAGATAATTTACACTGTACAGATCAGGATCACAGTACCTGAAAATGCACTATCACCATATGCAGTACTCTGTGTGCACAACATTTATTTCATCTATGAAATCACTGTTTTAGATTTCCCAGGTTTAGGCCTGTGGTGTTTTTGGACTTGAATGCATACCATACCATTTCTGTTCTTGGGGATGTTTACATGGGGTTTCCAATTAGGAATTAGTTTCTTCATTTGTCCTAGTATCTACTGCTCTCCCAGGTCTATTTTAACCATCTCTTAGAATTATACTTGTCACTCATGAGAGAGCACAGGGCCAAGATGTGGACTTAGGCTAGTTTCATATTATTGTAATGAATTTTAAAATTGAAAAAAAAAAGAGTTTCATAAATGTGAACTGCTGAATTACATTTCAACACCATCATCATATGGGTCAGAAGAGCTAAATTTATCAATTTTAAGAGCAGATACTCGATCATATTTTGTTGAAAAATCTGTAACATGTTACAGTTTGTAGCAATTTTCCAGCATATCATCCTCAGAATCATTGCTCTGAAGTTTCACTGTTGATTCTGGTCTACCTGCCTATAGGAGTTATGAATTCAGTACTCAGATCTTAGAAAGAAGAAGAAAGGCACTTAGTAATTCAAACTTCAGCATTAAACCATAAGTTTATCTCTTCTGATGTTTGCCATCACCTAGCTCAAGGCAAGAATACTTAGCAGTGCTACCTGTATTATTCTTTGTCTTGATCTTGCCTTGAAATATTGATATGGATGAAGAGGAAGTTCATATATGTTCATGTATTGATTATGGTGAGCAGAATTTACTAATATTGTAGTAATGCTTACTTCTCTTTTTATGTCCCTTAACCCAGTTTTGGTAACAGCTTGACACTTTAAGTAAGCATCAGCGTACACTGTTTATTGACCATCACCCTGTAGAGTGAAATTGTTTAATTTATGCTCCACGTTGATGGGAAACTTGCAAGTGATGGATCAGTTGCAACGTTTTGAAACAAATCAGAATGTAAAAAACCCCGAGAGTAGGACTGGGACAGTACCTCAGTTTTTTGTGGTGTCATGATACTCAGCCCTCATGCTGTAAGTATCTATTTTTTTTCCATATTGAGGTTCAGATCAGGGCAGGCATTTGATCCCATTTGATACAAGTCTTTTGAAACCTCTTGCATCCTCGGTCAGACTAAATGACATCGCAAATATCAGAATCGTAACAAAACTCCAGGACTTGAAGTTTGATACTTTATCCATTAAAATGTGAGATGGCACCATTGTGAGCGCCACCTATGAAATGATTTGTTGAAGAAAGACGTCCATTGATTCTTTGTGTGATTCACTAGTCAGCGTTTCACTGTGTCATCAGCCACACTCATAGTGGGGTGCTATTGACTTAAATAATTCACTGTATCAAATCAGTTTTTTTGTTTGTTTTTCTAATCCTTCTATTTTACACTAATTTGAGAATCCGTTGTATCTGCTTTTTATATAATAAGTATACACACATTTAATTGTTGCATATTTTATATGTTAAATATGATAATTATTACCGTAAGTGTTGTCCATATTATTATTCGGTACATGCAATAAACGTTGTTTACAGTAGGCAGTCCATGTCTTGTTATTTGCTTTCAGGTGTCTCCAAATAATAAAACCTAAATGTACAGAAATACTTTTTCAGCAGTGCACTTCATGTCATACATTTACTGTCATTGTTCTCCTCTCTCAAGCCACGTCTTGGCCAGTTGTAGTTAATGGGAAATAATAGTGATTTGCCTGCTATGGGTGACTCACAGACTTGGGACAGAAAATGAGAATACTGTGAAGTTTCAGGCTGCAGCAGGATTTCAGTTATTTTTTTTTTTCATAAGCTTTATATTCAGTTCTGACTTTTCAGTGCATGTATTTGATTAAATAATCTGCTAGCCAAAGTGCTTAAACTGTAAATATTGAAGAATGTTTACTCTGGACAACTGGATTGGATCTTGCTTTCAAATATCAAAAGATTTTAATAGTCTTGTAAGCCCACCCTCACATCCTCACATTTAAGTGTTGCAATTTTTTTCCAGAATTTATTAAGTGTTGCTAATTCAAATTCCTTTTGCTACCTTTTTATAAATTTTCATTAGGGATAAATGAGCTGAGAAACATTTCTTAATGTTAATATAACTTTTTGGCCTTTTAGTAAAGTGATCAGACTAGAAGCTACTTAAAGAGCACTTTTCTCAATAGGAAGCCATTCGATGTAATGGACTTTTTTTTTTTTTTTCATAAATCACTCTCAACAAAATCAACTTTCCCAGGAACAGTGTTTATCATATATTTGGACAAGTGCGAACAAAAGTCCCAGACAGTGTTTGTCATATACTTGTGCGAGGTGCAATCTAAAGCCCTGGATCATACCTATAAAAGCTTGCATACTACTCCAGGTGTTACATTTCTCCATCACATTCGAAGTACTGAGCAGGAAGACTATATGTGTCAGCCAATCAAACACTGTCTGCGATTCTGCCTAAATCTCTTTTGTTATCTCAAATCTTCTTTCCTTCAACTGAATTTTCATCTTTGGGAAATGGAAAATAAAAATCGAACCGATGATAATGGCCATGTCGTTTAAGGCCACAGTCGCTTCCTCCTTACGACCCCACACTGAAAGTCAGCACTGGCCTGCAGACAGCTCCATGCAACGTTTTCCTTGTCCTTAGTTTGAAAATTTGGCCGAAGAGAAGATTTGCGATGATAAAAGAGATACAGGTTGAACCGCAGAGGGTGCTTGACATGTGACATAACAACCTTTCAGGATGTTCTGTGGCATGGAAGTTGCGCTAGGATCATTGTGCTGACTCCCAGTTGGACTGCTACGAAGGTGATGGAGGGCTGTAACTAGTGTAACGCCTAGAGTAAGTCTACGAGCTCTAGGCACAGTCCCAGATCTTTTGGATAGCATCTCGTAGCGTGGGACGGAAACATGGAAGAGTGGGCAGATTAAAAAAAATATGCTTGATTGTTTAGAGATATCGAACGAAAGCAAGTAGGTTGAGTGACATTTACGACGTTATCTGTCTTAACTCAGATAGTTCTTGGTGGCAGTTATTTTGCCAACACCTGTTTCACAAACGATAATAGATTATTTTTGGAGTCATTCAACGGCAAAATCAGTGTAGGTTACCATCAAGACATAAGTTGGCATCTGCGTGCATGATTATTTTTAAAGTTCTTGTCTTAAACACATTATCGTACAATACGATCACATGCATGCACACAGGCGCTGTGTAATCTGTCATCAATGTAAAAGTCGCCAACGTGAAAATGGCCGAATAATTGATTTGTTTTTATTTTCAAAGCTCCTGAAGAGTAATATTGGATTTGAGTCGCAGATGGTCAATTTAAAATGCAAGCTGGGAGGATGGATCTCAGTTGCGAAACTAATTTTCGGTGACAGAAAACTGACTGTGTGGGTCATATTTTGGGTAGGTTTGAAATTGGAGGAAGAAATAAATTGTCCGGTGATGATTTACCGTGCCCGCTGTTATGGAGAATGGTTGATACATGCAGCAAGTTCAGTCGTAGATGGTATCTCGCAGTAGGTCTGCGGATGAGACTGTCCGGACCATCCAAGAAAATCGGGAAGTCGTAGGGAAATTGTTCGAAGGCGGCAAGAAACTACGATGTACATGTACTGGCAAGGCCCGTTTACGAAACAACCCATTTACGAAACAAATCAACACCAACGAGTCTCAATAAAAATATCCATTTACTCATCCTCTCACTGACCGTTTGGATAATGTGCTGCGACTCTTCGCGCAGACACTGCCACTGTCCACCATCAGCAGTTACACGATTACTATTATTAATAGCTAAAACTAACGTTTTCTCCCATTGCTACAGTTAGGAGTCTAAGCAAAGATGTCTGAATGGGAAAATTGGTGGGCTTCAGTGGACTCGTGAAGTGAGCCTGTAACACTGGTCAAAGACGGATACAAGTTATTATGTATTCCCAGAGAGCTAAGCTAGATAACAACTTTCATGGTGGCAAATACGCTGGCGTGTCAGTCGATAGATACTGAATTTGTGGTAAGACTGGCTGTAGATTAGATGGCAACATGCTGGGCCAGTGCCCAAGAGTAGACAGTAAAGAAGCAGCAGTCAAGCTGGTAAGAGATGTTTTGTGGCCGACGAGATTCCACGCATTCTTCTGGATGTACATATTATAAAAACAAAACTGGTGTTTCCTGAATAGAGTCTAAAAGTCTACGCCTCGGGTGACAGTAAACCAAGTAGTCAAGCCAAAGACAAACCAACCTTCAAAACTGATCGTAGACCTATAATAATAATGCGGCTTGTAAGTCTCGTATCCAGGTTAATGTCCGCTCACGGAACTTCACGCCATTCTTCATATGGTGTGACAAAATGGTCTGTGCCCAAACTTAAGAATTTTCTTTGCAGCAGAAGTGAAGTTGTATTGACGATAAACGATGTTGGTTCTGGTCTGTTGCCATTTAAATGCTGAATACAGCGGATGAATTTCATTCGTCCGTAGACCGGAAGGTTGGTAGATTGGACGACTACTACAGTAGGCCTGTATGGCTGAAAGCATCTAACCGCCGCAGTATTACGTCGGGAACTCTTGTCGTCAGGTTATCTCTGTGTCCAGAATCGTAGTCAGTTAAAGCAAATCGCCTGGATAATGATAATATGGGAGACAACGGTTAAAACGAAATCGGTTAGACTAAAAATACCGCTAAAACGAAACTCGTTTATTTTATTATTTTTTGGGACTTCTCTATCTAAGCCGAAACTCTACTTAAACTGAACATAATTCTTAAGTCCGTCGGATTTCTTTTTAACCGTTGTCAGATGTATTAGGGACTCATTTTTATGCAATGTAGGCTACATCTCCTGATAAATTTATAAACATCGACAATTTACCATCTTAAGAAAAGAGTTGATTGTCATAATTATCAGTTTCATAATGGTCAGTAAAGGTGGATGTTGTGGGAGATAATCCGTAAAGTGCAATGTGGACATGAAGAATGAACTTGCAACAATCAAAAGTATAATACAGCCGAAATCTTAGTGCTTTGGCCTGGATCAGACATGTGTTGTGTCCGGCAGAGTCTACTCACAGACTTGGGCTAACCATACCTCATCAGCTAAAGTAGGAGCCACAAATAAACAAGTCGTGTGAGCGTCATTAGCCTGAATACGATACCTTTGCAGCTCATTAGAGTACTACTGTTCTTACATGCGGTGCCAGAACCGATGGTACATGTAGTTTGCGCGCAGTCTTTAAACACATGAAAGGCCCTACTCTTTCTTCACGCCCACATTGTCTTTATCGCATATCGAAGGCTTTTGTCGACGTAGTGAATTTGTTGACAATTCCCCTAGCGTCTCCTTAAATGCCTCGGTGAGGAAGAGCTGCCCATGATCGTTACAATATCATATAAAGTTTCTTTGGATGGCTACCAGAGTTTGTTGATACGGATGAGTTTTTGATAAGGTGCAAAGCCAAGAGAGCACTGCATGCCAGAATAGCTAGGATCTTGCGTGCGAACTATCATTAGCTCTGTGTAAGTTGTAGCACCGTAGGTTACACCGCTGTAATGAGCCTTAAAGGCCTTGTATCCAGGCTAACGACCAGTCATAAGACTCCACGTAGTCATCACTCCGGCAAACCAAATCATTCAATGATCTTCTCAACTTCATGTTGAGCATACAATATCACTGTCATTTATAGGCTCTGATCACTATAGCACTCTGGCAATATCTTTCATTGTTAATAATCTTTTATTTGTTAAATGTGATTTTGACCGTCCTCAAACCGATAAGCACAGTCTAGCATGAATAATAAAACTTGTTAAAACGTGTTTGTTTATTTGTTTTTTTTTCCCCTTGCAAACGCTTTAGGGATAAAGAATCAATTACATATAATATGTAAGTTTGTGCATGCAGTGACAGAGGGAGTAATGAGCTGTAATGAGCCACTGAGATTAGATTTGATCTGAAAACTACCTGAAGGAAGGAAGTATCCGATCGTTTTATTCTCTGATGAACACGGCAGAATAGATACTATACATTAAGAGCACTGGTATAATGTATGGCATATGGGGAAGGGCAAGGAAGATGAGGGGCTGAGAATGGTATGCATTTGCACTCAAATATCCAACTTGATGTTCAAAATTATGATATAATATGAAACAAGACCAACAGATGGACAGAAAGCCTTACTTCGTATAACATACGGCCTCCGGCTTGAAGGCATTGCAAAAGGCGCGACTCCAATGATAATTATTCTGCGGCTCCAAGACGACACATTGTTTACCAGCTGAATTTGGGTCGCGTGTCTCTTTATCAAAGTTCTCAATTCTGGAATCAATTAATAATAAAAGGATGTGGAGGGGGTGGGTTCAGAGTAAAAGCAAAACGCTGGTATGATATGAGTAAATCGTCAAGTGAAACGGCATGAGACGAGCGTTGAGGAGCTAAAAAATCAAAATTTTCATATTGATCATGTGAGGTCAAAACACAGCTTCCCCGATTACAGTTCTAGTATAGGAGGGAGGCAAACTAGATGACAAAAGTCTTAGACAAATTATAGGCCTACAATGGGCTAGAAAACAAGACCGTAACTATTTCGCACGAACCCTGCCCCGATCAATTCCCTCCCCCCCCCTTTTTTTTTTCCAACCACCACTCAATCGGAATAGTGTTATCTTTGTGATGTTACCTCTACAACATTAGTAGTTCTGAGAATTTACTAGATCTGTATGTATGTCTTGGTTCTCACCGTGGAAAGAGACGTGATACCCAGGCGAAGGTCTCGAATGCAGGCCTATGGGCTAACTGCTTGAAGTATCCGTTCAGCCACACGTTTTCTTTGACACCTTTCTCTGGATGGAAATAAAATCAGTATATAAGGTAGATGTCCCAAACAGCAGCGTCCGAGTTAGTATGTATCTGAACAGCAGGATACCTGAATCGCGTGGTGCGTATTCGATACATTCCCATTTCAAGAATCTATGCTTCCATCTGTTGTAAGTTTGATTTTAGTTTAGAATGGTTTATGAATCGTAAAACATCAAATTGAGTAACACAAAATGCTGATTATCCCCTCATCCCTACACTGAAATCTCAGCATTCACATCAGTATAACGGAACATCCACAAACAACCAATCAATAAACACTGGACGACGTAGACGACGAAAATTCAGGGAATTGTCTCCTCCTTCACCCACTTCCTTCGGCGGCTTTAATTAAGAATGGCGTTCGCAAAGCTTACAAAATCTGACGTCTTCGGACAAAAGAGCTAATATTGATTTCTCCGCCAAAATCATCTTTCTCTGAAAATCAGTAAACAGGAGATGACTTAGATGACGAAGATTCAGGGGAATTGTCGCCTCCCTCACCCACTTCCTTCGGTGGCTTTCAAAGTGGCGTCCGCAAGGCTTTTACAAAATCTAACGTCTTATGTCAAAATGGGGCGGTGAGAAATGACTGACTGAGTTGAACCAATGCCAGGGAATTTCTGGAGTGATGTCCCTTGTTGTGCTGAACAATGAGACGAAGAAGGGCAGTGCGTCAGACAAACTTCAAAATCGATAGCCCCAGTGAGAGCGACGTCTTTTTTCTAGTGAATATGGTTTGAAGGTTCAGCAAATTGTTGTACTACTCCTTTCTTCGCCTCACCATGAACTGCACTTTGATCGCCTGTGTGGGATCACCTACGCCTACCGAAGTTCACTGGCACGTGGAGGAAGTCACCCCGCCTCGTTTGCACCCTCCCTACCTTTCCACCGGTCTACATCAAGAGAGCTTATTGTTAGTTTTTTGTTTTTTTTAAAATATTTGTGATCTATATAATATGTTAAAACTCATCTCCTAATAAAACATTTTCGCGGAACTATGAATGCTGTCGATATGGTGACAGAAATGAGACAAAAATTTAGTTAAAGCACAGAACTGTTTTCAAACAGAACCACTCTCTTTTCTTTTATAACAAGAGTTGGCAAAGATAAACTCTTTCGTCGGAAGACCTTAGTAGAAATGTCATACTTCCTACTCTGACCCCCATTCCCCACTCTTTCCCTCTTAGTTTCTTCTAACCCAGTAAAGACTATGGGGGGTTGAGATAGAAACAATGTAAAGAGGATAGTAAAACAAGATAGACGGTCTGGTCCTGAAGAAGTGTTTTAAGTAATATACACAAAACGTTGACTGTTTTAAGAAAGTCATTGTACATCTTTCAGAGATGTTTCGTATATTGTGTTAGTAGAATCACAGAGTTTCGAAAACAAATATGAGCTGTTGGGAAGTGTGTCAGGGTCACGGGTAAACACTAGGCTAGAACGTGGAAGTTAGGGAACAATATTAAGGCAGTAGGTATTTAAGAATAAAATTTCTGTGAAGTTAGCGTCTCTGTGATGGTGTAGTGGTAGTATGTTCAGACTTGCAAGCTGAGAGACCCTGGGTTTGATTCCCGGTAGGAACATGAAATTTTCTAGTGTTGGTTTTTTGGCCCTTCTTCTCAAAATTCACAGTAATTTGATAAAATCCCGAATGACACACTATACTATAATGTGTAACATCTAAAAAATTATCATACTAGGCTCACATAATGAATAATGAATACTATAATGCCTTTCCATCCGTTTACACAAAGACGACGAGAGAACAAGAAAGAACCTCCTCCGGTTAGCTTACCAAGTTGTCTGACGCACTGCCCTTCTTCGTTGGCTGATCAACATCAATAATAATTTCTACGAGTATCAGGCTAAAAGTTTATGTCGTGTCAATCGACTAACCAATCCGCATATTCATCCACGCCAGTAAACACACACACACACACAAAGGGGCCTACAATATTCAGGGCCATTGCCATTAAACTCTCTAATTCCTATCCCAAATTACACATTGCAGAGGACAGGCTGCCGATACCTACAACAGTTATAAATAGCATCAGACTTACTCTTCAAAAATGTCTCCACCTCTCGTTGGTCCATCCACGAGTGAATTTCAAGCATCTTTGTTCCATCTGCGTCACATATTTTCTATAAATCGAAGAAACAAAAATGTAAACGATAACGAGATGTAGTCGATGATGCTGGCATCATGACAATGATAACCTGCTGGCATTGGCAGACATTCCATAACTGTGGTACAATCAAGATATCTTCAGCTTGCCCAAATTCGGAGAGGAATGACATGTATTGGTTCTACCCCTCCCACCACCCCCCCCCCCCCNCCCCCCCCCCCATAAAAAAAGGTTTAGGCCTACTTAAGTTTTAAGTTTAATATCGTCAACAGTTCTAATCTTATGCAGCTGAAATTTGGCATTCAATGATAGGCTGCCTATTTTAAATGTCTTGGTATTATGGTTATGTCACAGCTGGAGCTTAATTTAACCGGGTGGAAAAGCAAAAGCATATTATTCTTCTTTCTCTTATATTTAAGGGGGAGGAAGGTGAGCCTAGCCTGATAATTTTGCTAATGTTATATGATGTTACATAATTATTTTTAGGGAAGTGTGTCACCAGGGATTTTACCAAATTACTGTGAATGATCAATTTTGAGAAGAAAGACCGAAAAAAAAAAACACTTGAAAATTTCTGTTCCTGCCGGGGATCGAACCAGGGTCTCTCAGCTTGCAAGTCTGAACGTGTTACCACTACACCACAAGGACGCTAACTTCACAGCAATTAAATACCTACTGCCTGAATTGGTCCCTAACTTCCACGTGCGAACCTAGTGTTCACGCGTGACCCTAACACACTTCCAGACTGCTCACATTAAGAACACGTCTAATAATAATTTGCCCTCAGTGCGTCTACTACATTAGACCCGGGACACGTCCTTTCTGTACTTGTGTTTTTACTTTTTTTTTCGTGGTTTGACTTTTTTTTTGGGGGNGGGGGGGGGGGGGCTGTACCGGTACCAAAAGTACATATTATTCATAAATTAATGAAACTCGCAACAAATATAGATCAATATATGCCTGTTCATGGGCTTGAAATGTTATCCTGTTCTTTTTCTAATTCAATAGGCTACGGGGACCTTGAATTTACGGGCAAGTGAACTTTTTCTTTAGATTGGCGGGATTGGTGGTTTGGGGGGTGGNATTATCATCAAGACACCCCCTGAACTAAGCGACATCGGCTTTATCTTTTCCCTGTTCCCAGATATCTTCAACTTGCAATGTTGACGAACTACAGGCAGTCACGATACGTGGCTGTCACATTCAATTAATGTCTTGCACTTGATAATTATAGTCACTTTTAAAGCCAACGCCTTATCAGTTAAACAAACGCCTACTGTCCTTTCGTTTCTTTTGAGAAGAGAGTGGGATTATTACATGTAACAGAACTTTCAATTTAACAGCCTACCTTGTCTGTCCCAACAGCTGCTGGGCGTCGTTATAGTTACAGGCTACGTAGGCCAGAGCCTAGGTGTTTGTGAACTTATTAAGAAATTAGGTTTACTTTGTCAGTTTTACTGATTCTATTCTCTGGCAAAAAATATAATAATACACACACACGCACACGCATGCGCGCGCGGCGCGCGCACGCACACACACACACAAATTGTTGGTTGATGAATTTTATGAAGATTAGCCTATACTGCCTTAGCCTGCCTTAATCTCAATCAGCATAAGAATAAGAGCTTTTGCAAAATAATAAGCAAATAATAGCCTTCCCCCCCC
>JAWQUT010000032.1:1893413-1917805 GCA_033807755.1 Ellobium chinense
TCAAGGGTGTGCTCAGGCGGAAGAGGAGGGGTTTGGCATTGACCAGTGAAAAATGTAGGGTCTGTTTACAAATAGCAACCAAGCTCAAAATTTCAATGGGCTTGCTAGGGTTGGGTAAGTCTTAAAATTTGGGCCACATAATGGGCTTCAATCTGGTATGGGTCTGGGTGAAAGCTAAAACTTTGGGTTCAGAGGGCAGCTCAAAATGTTAATATAGCCCATAGAGGAAAAAAGGGTCCAATCCTATTACAGGTCTGTAACCTGAAACGAGATCATCGTCTTACTCCGCTTTATTAATCACTCTTTTGGTTTTGGAGTTTCATATAATTGAGTTCATCCAAAACTCTCATTGCAAACGAGCTAGCAGACGCGTTGTCACATAATACATGGTCTGGAAACTTTTATTGACATTAAGAAAAAATGTTAAAATCATAAAATGAATCATTAAGAAAGTCAAAAAAAAATATTTTCCATTCATAATAAAGTATGAATGTAGCTGCAGAATTATCTTAATTTTGTTTTGTTCTTACATCGGGTAGGCCTAGAAGACATTGGCCTATTTTTGGCGCCACTGTCACACCCGGAAGTGAACAATATTGTTTTGTTGACTAATTTTGATCTAGACCTCTATGTCCATTTGTGTCTCACACACATCGTATCGATCTTGCAGGCCTAGAGATTCCTCTTGCGAACCAACCTAAGGTGCAGTAGCTTGCGTATACACCATGTGAATAATGAATTCTTTCTAAAACTTTCCGTTTTATAGGGAGGAATTGCAAGTGAGATTCACGAATCACGCCTGAAGCTAGACTAAGACCAGACTAGACTAAGTTAACTTATCGATACTAAATTAGATCTAAGTCGACAGTTGTACGTACGGTCTCAACTGTCTGACTCTGACTAGTCTGAGTGTCTCGACGACTTAGGACTTAGGCTTAGGTAGGCCGTTAGGGTTAGGCCTAGCCGGATAGTTTCGGTACTTATCTTAGACGAGATAACAACAAATAACAACTGATAACAACAAATAACAACTGATAACAACAAATAACGGGAGGAATTCCATAGATGTGTGCCAGAAAGATTTCCGCATGGAATACATCGAACCAACAACATACTCTAACCCTACTCTAACCCTAACCCTAACCCTGACACTGGGTTATGGTTATGGTTAGGGTTAGGGTTTGTTGTTGGTTCATTGTGTTGCATGTGGAAATCTTTCTGGCACACACATGGAATTCCTCCCCAGATAACAACTGATAACAACAAATAACAACTGACAACAACAAAATAACTAGACTAAATCTTGTTAAATACAGTATTTGCATTTTTTAGGGTTAGGGTTAGGGTTGGCTTTCCGTTTCCGATTTTTTTCCCCGAGAAATTGCTACCTTCGATTTTACTTTCGATTTTAATGTAAACAATAAAAAAAGGGACGCAACTCCGGTCATCGCTAAAGAATATTCTACTTCCGGTAGTTGCTCGGAGTTGTGCACATAAAGTAGGGGCCTGGTTGACCACATGAATTGATTTTTGAGGCTGGAATCAAAGTATTTTTGTGTTTTGAGTTATTTGTTGTTATCAGTTATTTCTTGTTATCAGTTGTTATTTCTTGTTATCAGTTGTTATTTGTTGTTATTTCTTGTTATCAGTTGTTATTTGTTGTTATCTCGACAAAGATAACTACCCGGTTAGTTTGGGTTATATTAGTAATTAGTAGGCCTAAGTAGTAGATCTAGTCTAGGCCTACTTACGGAAGGAATTCCGGCAATGTCGAAGGACAGCACCGCAACGATAAAGATACAGTTCATTTAGTCATAGACAAACCATGGACTATATCGATATTTCGACTAATAAAATGGTGTCGTTGTTAGAGAAAGCCGGAATTCCTTATGTGTGCCGGAAAGATTTCCGCATGCAACACACCGAACCAACAACATACCCTAACAGCAACTCTACTCTAACCCTAACTCGTACCCTAATCACTAATCCTAACTCTGACTCTGGGTTAGGGTTAGGGATAGGGTATGTTGTTGGTTTGGTGTGTTGCATGCAGAAATCTTTCTGGCACACATATGGAATTCCTCCCGTACTTACTAGTCTAGTCTAGCAGGTATGATGTCTGTTTACTATGCGAGTCTTATTTGAACTTATATGTGTACCAGAAAGATTTCCGCATGCAGCACACCGAACCAACAGCATACCCTAACCCTAACCCAGGGTCAGGGTTAGATTTAAGGTTAGAGTAAGGGTTAGGGTTAGTCTAGGGTTAGGGTATGTTGTAGGTTCGGTGAGTTGCATGCGGAAATCTTTCTGGCACACATATGGAATTCCTCCCGGAATTTATGAATTTATACTTACTTTCATTTATGCATGGTTTGTGGCTCACTTTTGGGACAGCATAGTCATGATAATGATAGTTAGGCCTTCTCTAACGACACACCGATTCCATGACATATCTAAGACTAAATGAATGGTGCCATCACCATTGCAGTGCTGTCCTTAGAGATAGCCGATAGTGATACACTCCATTAAGAAGACTAGACTAGTCATAGTCACATAGTGAGAGTCATGTGATGTAGGCTATTATAGAAGTACTGGCATTCCCTCATGACAGCACTGATTCATTCGATATAATTTTCCATACATCTTATGTAGCATTTAATCAGTATTGAGTACTTTCAATTACCAAAACATGGCTGATTACTGATACGCATTGTCCCGGTTCTCTAATGATTCTGTTAATCATCCATTGGGGTGGCATTACGTAGTGTTGTGTCAAATGAAGGCAAGACTATTGATACTAATACTGTTAAATTGCACCACAGCAATTAGTCTAGCCTGACAAGTGGTGTATGTTGCTCACCACACAGTCAAGGCTGACCATTCATTAAACCAAGCTGTACGCTCCTACGGCTAGTCCCATCTCTGTTGCTCGCAGGCTCGCGCACGGCATTAGAGTAACGTTTTCTCCTCGTTTTGCTTCCCATCTCTCGCCGTCTCATCTCTCTGCTAGGCCTACCCATCCCCATAGCTTTGTGATGAACAGGACCGGACATCGCGTTAATTCCAAGAGCTGTCCGCTGGGCCACAGGCGATCCTGACCTTCAATGGTGGCAGTGCATTTCCTTTAGTCTCTACATATACTCCACTCACAGCACCGCCACTTTCCGCGTATCTTTACCTACTTCAATCTTTTTCCCCCAAAAACCAAGCCCCTTTTTCCCTTTTATTCTCCCCAAAAGAAGGGCCCTTTTCTCTCTTTGACAGTTTGAGACAGTATTGGGTTCAGGGAATGCAATTCATTTAGTCTCTATATTTACTCCACTCACAGCACCGCCACTTTCAGCGCATCTTTACCATAACTCCCCCCCCCCCCAAAAAAAAAAAAANNNNCCCCCCAAAAAAAAAACAACAACAAAACAAACCAAGCCCCTTTTTCCTATTATTGATATTCCCAAAAGAGGGTCCCTTTTCTCTCTTTCAGACACTATGTGGTACGGGAAATGCAATTCATTTAGTCTCTCTCTATATATATATACTCCACTCACAGCCCCGTCACTTTCAGTGCATCTTTACCATAAATAATTCTGGGCACAAGGGCCAAACCCGGTTACTCTAGCTCTCATAATTGCATCATAGTACAAACACGCATGGTAACAGAATATTGCTCATTCTTCGCAAAATTGACTGGGTTCGGTGGGCACCACAGATAATTTTCAGAGAGAAATAGTATTGAAAATGGAAAATTATTTTCGATGTGCGTGTGCTCCTTTAAGATTTGTTCTATGTTGTGCTTGATAGTGTCTTCAAATGAAAAGACATTACTATAAACTATACTGTCTGGACAGTCCTGTTCTTGAATGGATACTCTGTTGTTAGTCTTAGACTAGACTGATGCTATCAATACTTTCATCATAAAAGATTGCTAAAATTATATTTGAAGGGTAAGACTAATATGCAGTGTTGTGCCCGGCAGCCCATCACCATAGTGCGGGGCAACAAATACAAGAAGTATAGTACTACCTGACTACCTTGCTACGATAATGTCTCTGAGGACAAAATTTCATTGTACAGTAGTAGAGTTCACTTAACACGACAGTTCTTTAGCTGAAATCTTAAGATCCCTTGTTCAAAGGCTGTCTTTATTTAAGTTTACAAATCTGATGAATTTTAGAGAATCTTTGATAGCACAACAGTTATTGTGCCCCTGAGAGAAGAGAAAATAACATTGTCCATTGATGATTGGGCACATAGAGATTACGTCAACTATGACATCAATCAGAAATGATGCCAACGTATGGTGACCTCCTACAACTTGCAGCTTGAAAATACATCAAATCAAGCTTGAAGCTCACAACTATTGTGAAAGTGTATCATTTTCCGCTATACCGTACACAGAATATAGTTAACCCACGAAGATTTTGCCAGTCCTTTTAATTTTGAATCCACAGAATTAAGTGTATTTCTTGACAAAGAGAGAATTTTGGTAGCTGTTTTGTGGTAGAAGATTTGTTGTTACTACTGGTCTGTAGGATGACACATGATCTGAAATGTATGGATGATGTTTTTTTATCTGACGACCCACAATAATGAAAGAATGAGACGGATGCACAATAAAACCATCAGAATAAACTTGAAATATATGGTAATATTTTATTGTAAAATGAACGTATTTAAAGCTTTAGAAACAGAGATTGCATCCTTAATAATAAAAATTGGTCTTGTAGAAAAATGGGGATAAAGAAGGCTGGGGAGAATGGAAGGTTTAATTGCAAAGTTTAATATGGCATTGTAGAAAAAGATTAATTCCATTTAATCTAATGTCCTTTTCAGAATGTCATCCACATCAAAGAAACACCAAAACTTTGTTGTAGAGCCCATGGGCGAGAAGCCTGTCACTGAGCTGGCAGGTATTGGAGAAACTCTTGGCCAGAGATTATCAGACAAGTCCTATGATAAGGTAATTATGAGTGTTTCACATCTAGGGAGAAATTCCTTCTTGTGCATTTATTCAAGGTGGTGTTTTGGTGTGGCAGCCTGAGCTTCTGTCTTGATAGTCATGCAGTTGTCAGGAAAGGGACAATGACATGAATTAGGTTGTCAAATTTGAATAAAGTCGCTAGAAAATAGTGAAATAATTTGAATGTTTCTTGCTCTTGAACTTTTACAATAACTTGCACAGTTCCATAGTGTTCTTTCCTAGTCTGCTGTGTAAATAGATAATCCATGTGACAAAACTAATTTTGAAAACTTGTGACTCCATTACTGGAAAACAAATAATGGAACCTTGACATTAGATAAAATCCCTTCAGTTAAAGTGGAAGGTATCTCTTTAACCCATGTGGCAGTGATCGGTTCATATACAATCCGGGGGCATCTTCAGATAGGTGTAATTCGCTTAAAAATCACTTCTCAGACCTGAAATTTCGTGACTTTTCCTAAAAATTATTTTCCTCATACTCTACAAAAAAATCAATCAGTTCCATCCATAAGTTAATGAGTGACCACCATTTTCTGACCACAACCCCCACCCCCTTTTTGATGGTCGGGTCATATAAGACCCAATCACTTTTATAGAGCCACTGGTGATCAGGTCGTATAAGACCCGATAACTTTCAAGAACCATTAGTGGGGGATTTTTTTCTTGTTGCTGCTTAAGTCGTTTAATAGCAAATAGGGAAAAGTCCATATCTCTGACTATTATGAGATGTAGGTGAGGGCTTCCATTATTATTTTTACCAAGGCTTTCTAATATTGTTTTGGCTTAAACCCTTTTGTTAATGCGCTACTTAACAACATCAAGATTAGCTGCTTCTTGTCCTGGCAAGGTTGTAGGCCTTGAAGTCTTGATTCGCACAATGGAGGGTGATGACAATAGAGAAAACATTTTGACAGTTACATGGAAAGTCATGGATGAAATTGAATAGATGAAATCGAAGATGAGGAAAATCATTGTAAGGCCAGGAAGTAGAGATATTGTTATAGAAGATTTGCCACTTAAAGAGGTGTTTGTGAATTAGGTGAGGACCACTTTCAGTATCTTGTTCATTCTTATAAATGTCATAAGGTTGAAGGGATCTGAGGGTTTAAGTCATGTGTTGTCTTGTCCTCCAGCAACATCTCTATGATTAATGTATAATCATAGATCTCCTACAGAAAAGGTAAACCTATCAAAACACTCAAACTCACCCTCATAAATAAAAACTGGGGATCTTAAAACCCTCAGATTAATCGTACATAATAAAAATATTCGAAAACTGGGTTTATGCGCATAGTCTCAAGCTTATTTAGGCTACAATCTAAATTTCATCATATTAATAGGAGGCATAAATATGGTTACTGAGTTGCAGAACTAAAATATTTGCACTGTGGGCAGACCGATAGGTGCTCAGTCCTCAGGCAGCAAACGACTTATGATGTAATGCCGATAGTGCCAGTCGCCCTTTGTGTATCCTCCTGTTTCCTTCCTCACTAGCTTCTTTTGACCTGGCCCTCTTGTAATCACAAACTCTTGTAGTCTGAGGACCACAGCCTCCTCGATTGATATGTCTGTGGATAACAGGCGATCTTTCAGTAACTTAACAATGTCTGCCTTATCCATCCATAATGTCCCCACCACAGAGGCATCAGCCACCAGCTGATTAGTTCTTTCATTATCACGGACCCCAGCATGTCCTAGACAATAGATCCTTGTGGTTCTATGAAACCTGGAGGTCAGCAGATAGCCCATCCACTTGTGCTGCAACCATCCGTTTAGGACCTGTAGGAGCATGAATTGTGAGTCTGTCACAGTCACAATGACTGCCTTTGCTACTGTGGTCCCAGAGAACCACTTCAGAGCCGCGGTGACTGCCTCTGACTGAGAAGCCCTATCCTGATTTCTTGCCACGCAACACAGACCCATCAGTGAACACGATAGCATCGTCTTCTCTCGAGTTATCAGCATTAAGTTGCTTAATCTCGAGGTTGACTCTCCCAGGGAACCACTCCCTGCATTTCCTGCCAAGGATGATGATTACTTTCTGGAAGTCAGTCATGCGCAATCCAGAGTTGCCTACTCCTCTCCCTCGACTAAGTCTTTCGCTGAGGGGACCAGAACAGTAGTATTTTTCTACTCAGTAGTATTTTTCTACTTGTGCCATCCATGACATCATCTCTTAAATCCTGTGCTGTTGATGTCAGCAGTGTTTTCATGTCATGGACATCTCTTGTCCTCCACTACTCACAATTAGCTTTGACCTTGGCAAGCATGTCTAGATTTTAGTGACGTGAGTCCCAGTATGTGCCTTATTGTCGCAATATGGGCTTCTCTAATGCATCCCAAATGATGTGCATGCCTTCATTCTGGATATATTCCAGTCAATCACACTGTGGTGGTGACAGCGTGAGGATTCCAAAGCCATAACTGACCAATGCTAAGACCAACTGATGGTGCAGAACAGCCAGTCGTCGCTATTCCAGGTTCACAGCCGCTATTGATTTCAGCGTTGCCATACCTCCTTTGCATCTTTGAATTATTTGCTCCCCATGGTGCCTATTCAAACAGGCTGCAATCAGAGGTCACAATTCTGTTGCATTTTCTATGTTATGTCCCTGGAAGGTGATGACGGGGAGATCAGCCAAGACTATGTGATTATTTAAAGAGCACCACAACATGCTGACCTTGTGTGGGTTGTCTTGTGAGCTAGATTCATCACTCCACTAAGCAATGGCTTGCATTGTTTCGTGAATGGTTGTGATCATCTCCTGCCTATCTGGGTCAGTCTTATATATGAGGATATAGTCTACAAACGTTAATGTCCTTCCTGGACTATTACACTGAATCCTTGTTACCCTAGCCCCTAGCAGTGTAGATGTGGAAGAGCACATCCCTGAGGCAATCTTGGACATACATATTATATATAGGTTCAGACGTCCATGATCCCACTAGAATAGGGACTTTTCTCTCCATCAGAGCAGCTACCACCCAGTTCACGAGCCATGTATCCCAGTCTACATATATTTATATTGCAGTCTATCAAGGAATATATCCAAGTCTCGAAGTCCACTTTTTTGTAAGTATCCTCAGGTCGATTGCCCCAGGCGTAAACAGTTAACTGAGAACAAAACATGGGTCTGCCTACATTAATTCAAGCTTACAGTATGATAAATAATAAGTAATCTAAAGAGTACTCAGTCTTCTTCCTCCAAAAAGGGACAAAATAACAACAAACTTTGCTAATCTGGATGCAGTACTTTTACCCAATAGTCTGAAAGGCTCGAAATAATTACAATGTATGCTCAGCTTACAGTTCTGAAGACAACGCACTCAGATTTTATAAGACCTGATCGTCATTTCCTCTAAAAAGTTATTGGGTCATATAAAACCTGATTATCAGTGGCTTTAGGTGAGTGTTCGGGTCATATAAGACCCGATCACCAGTGGCTCTATGTGAATGATTAGATCTTATAAGACCCAATCACCGGAGTAAGTAAACAAAGTTGATCACCACCGCACGGGTTAATCAAGATTGCTTAGTCAGTTTCAGTAGAGAGAGATGTGAAATCTTACAAAATATGTGGATTGTTTTGGGACATGCATATATAGCACAAAGTTAATTAATACAGTCTTATAATTTGCAATATTTAACATGTTTCATACAGTCTAATTCAATAAGTTCTGTCTATGATTACATCACCATACCATTATACAGTAAGCAAAAGCTTGTCATGAGCTTTCATGCATGTCAGGCATTCTATCTAATAAAACAAAGTTAATACTTCATTATGTTCCTTGTTTGTCTCAAGCATGTTTGTTTCATCAGGCTTTGAATTTGCATTTGCCCTAAATATTTTATCTTCATCAAATTTCAGGCATACACTGTTCTTGGTCAGTTTCTTCTCTTCAAGAAAGATGAGGATCTCTTCAAGGATTGGTTAAAAGACGCCTGTGGGGCTAATGCAAAACAACAGAATGACTGCTATCTTTGTTTGAAAGAGTGGTGCCATTCATTCTTGTGATTTCATCAACCCAGTAACATTGCACAATGTTTTAATATCATTATAGCAATTTGCTTTTGTGCATTAAAAGATGGAGCATGTCCAGTTATCTCTTTTGACTAAGTTGTCTGAGTTGTTTAAGACTTGTTTCTTTGTGTCTTTCCAAAAAATAATATTTATTTGATTACCATAGGCTTATTTCTAGAATCTGGAGAGGAATGAAGCTTGGCTTGTTTGTGTGATTGGCACTTGGGTTGGTGACACGACTTGCTAACTGGATCAAAATTATGAACATTGTCACATTTACTCAAATTGTTGTTGGTGTGCAAAACCTTTTGACATTGATAAAGATATGACTAAGAGTAAGAATTTGATATCAGTGATGAAAGGACAAGTGTGAAATAGTGGATGCATGTGCTTCCTTGCACACTATTCTCCTGAGACAATAAATTACAAATACTAGATCCTTGACACCAGGGTGAAACTAACAAAAGACTACTAGGTAGTTAGGGAAACAGAGATTGTTAATGGACAGTTTTCTTGTTTCACCTTTCTGTCATTTTTTTCTGCATTGCTCCGTCATTATGCTTAGGGTGTTTATGTATATTTATTAGTGTTTCCATCCAGCTCCTTTATTTGGAACGCAAAATTGTACCTTTTGAAGTTTGTGTAAGTCACTGTTTTGTAGATAACATGTCATGTCAAATGTCCATTTTCATACTGCTGTCATTGTACTTCATTACTACTAGTCCACATTGATGTAGATTTTGGCAGGGGAAAGATGTGTTACTTTCATCGCATATCAAGCATCTCCATGTGACTTTTATAACTTATTTTGGACCAATTGCCAAATTCAAATTAAGGAATTGGTTTTGCAGATACAGTCGAACACACTTAAACCGAACACGGCTGAACCGAAACCACGGCTAAGCCGAAAGAAAAATAAATCCCCGACTTTTCTCCCTCTTTACGCAAGTAACAGAAGGAGCGATGAACCGAAACCGCAAGATGCAGTAACACGGCTGAACGGAAATCCCGGATCTCTCAGCCAGCCCGCTCATCCCATTATCAGGTCTGCATCAACACCGAGATTGTTACATTTCGCTGTCTTTGTTCGGCGAAAAGAAATAGCCACATGAGGAGTAGGTCTAAGGAGAGCGGGTGGACCCTGCGGCGCAGCAGCTTAGTGTCTAATAACGCTTTCCTCCACCCCCCCCCCCCCCCCCCCNCATTCTAGTCAAGATTAGCAAGCACTTTCGACCAAAAAGAGGAGTGAGGCAACTGGTCAAGAACAACTGGTCATGACGTGGGCAAGATGAAATAAATAATGCTGGATGAAAAGCCGCGGGAGGTTCGTAACATTGATAACACTCATGCTCATCAGATAAAACCTCTCTTCATTCCTGACCTTGATATTGATTACACGTGAGCCACTGAACTGCCGAAAAATGTTGAAAAGAAAGCAAGAGTACTCATTGGAATTGAAGTTAAAACTTATCGATGAAGTTGATGAGAAGAAACTGTCGAAAAGTGAAATTTGCCGCAAGTACGGAATTCCCAATTCCACTCTCTCCACCATATTGGCCTGTCGAGACCAATTTCAGAAAGTCCGCGATGGTGGTTACTTCCCTTGATTTGCACTGGAACATCTAAACTGAAATAGCGCTAAGACGAAATCATATATGCGGGCCCAGTGATTACGGTTTAAGCGTGTTCGACTGTATTGTGACCTCTTATTTGCTTCAAACTTAACAGATTGCTTTGTGGATTTAAAGTGGCTAATTTTTTTTTTGGAACAGCATGGCATTCTTCCTTGCTACCACAGCACCATAACGGTTGTCCTTGGACCGGAGTCTTATCTGTCTTTGTTAAAAAGAGAATTTTGTAATTGTATAGCAATTTTATTTGATGTTTGAACCCTTCGCCCTGTTATGTTTTCCAACACTTTTGTCATCAAATTACCATTGATTCATCAACCAGAAAATAGGAAATTTCACAAGCCTGTTAAATAGGATGTAAGATAAATCTGATAGTACACAAGCATGCTACTTCTTGGATGTAATGCAGTGTCAAAGAGCTGTCTGTAAAAGACAAGGATGTACACTAATATCATATGTAGCGGAGAGGTTAAGCAGTTATTTTTAAGTTTGTTTTTGGCTATGGTGTCTTGATGTGTCTCAAAAGTGTGTGATGACTCAAATCTCAAAAGTTTCATAAGTCTGAGTTACCCACTGATCCTCAAGATGTCCAAACCAGAGTTTTTCAAAACTGTGTTTGGCTGACTTAGACTTATACTGTACTACTTTCTGTAAATGCAGGAGATAAAATGATGCAATGCCAAAATGTGTAGATACAGTTTGTGCCTTTGCTTCCAGTACTGAGCTGTTTTGTGTAACAGATTACATTATTATACTCATCTTTTCACTGTTCAAATACAAGAAACAAGATGAAAGAGGATATAGTGATACTGGTCAGTGTTAATGCTCAGCTCCATCAGTACAGTATCTATCTAGGATTGCTTGCCGGTCCACTGATTTTGCATGATGCATTTTGTTTCGCACTCACTAGTGAGTGCTCATGCTGTTATTCTCATGTAAGTGTTTATGCAGTTTTCCTTGGCTTATCATTTTTGTCATGCCATCTGTTGCTATTGTTTACTGTCAAATTTTGGTTTATGTTATCATGACACTGAAGACTGGTGTTCTTGTGCAATGTGCATGTTGCCATCAGGGGATACTTTTTGTTACAAGTTACAAATGAACACATATTGATATTACACAGAATTCGCAGGATCTGCTGTTTTAAATTTTTTCATGGTTAGCATATTGCAGCTTGTCAATTGTAAGAAAAACTTGCCTGTCAGACTAACTCATGGCTTGGCAACCAAGGTTTTGCATTGTGAAAGATCCCACTGACTGGTTCCTAAGGAATATCAAGTCTTTAACCTTGACTTGAGTAAGTCCAGGATGCAGACTGCTTATATGAGAGCTGAGTTATAGCAAATGGAAATATGGGTTTAGTTGAAAAATGGGGTGGTAAGAAAAAGTTGGGGCTTCATTAATATTTTGTGATATCACATTTTGTATTAAGTGTTAGTGTAATAGTGTTCAGGTATGAGTTAAGATGTTAAAAAAAGTTAAAAATGTGCACATTTCAGAGGTCGTTCAGTTGCCACATCATTTGCATTGGTGAGGCTTAACATACAGTAGACAAAAGTAAAAATGAAATCCACCAGGCTTAAGATGTATGTTTAGTTTAGAGCAGCTTCAATTTAGAGAAGATTAAAAAGAGAAAATTAAATGGGGTCTCTTGTTTCCTTTCATTTTAGCAGCACTTTTTGTTCAACCATTTTCGTGTTAACCAGTGTCAGCTGTAGTAATAGTTACAAACCTCTGATATGCTGGTCTCTGGGCATTATATCACAGGTTTACACTGTTGGAAGCTGAAAGAACACTTGACCAGGTATTGAAACCCATCGTACACTTACATGTCAGATGTAATATGGTCTCTTGTACTTGAATGACACTCCTTCTCTTATTAATATTTTAGTCTGGTTAGGTGCATAGCAGTACATCAGAGATGTCAGTTTTTAGAATATTTTGAGGTTTACAGGCCCTGGTCTATTTGGACTCTCACGGTTTATTGTAAACACACCTAGCTAGACTTGAGGAAATGGGTTGAAGATACTGTCCCAGAGCAAAAATTATGGATCGCTTAGCATGTGAATGGACATCCCACACTGGAGTGTGTTTCAGACATCCGACATCTCATATTTTGAACCTGAAGCTTCAGACCCTAATGGGTCCAGTGAAAAAATTCTTATAATTTAAAAAAAAAATTGTAGTTCCTTTGTCTCCTAGTGGTCTCTCCAGGAAATTACTTATCTATTAAAATGACTCCTTTCCCTGATCAGGCCCTGCCATTTCTTAAAACTACTATATTTTGTTAAACTATTTTAACAGTTACACTAGTTACAATGTGTGTAACGGCTTTGTTTTGTATGATTTTAGTTCTATGACCACAGCCTGCTTGCCATTGTTCTGCTTTTGTCAGATTTTCATCACCCATTAAAATTTACTTCTGAGAGGTCTGCATATTACACCTAAACTACTGCAAAACTTTTCGGACTCTTTCAGTTCATGTTCATCTTTCATGTATTAATGAATTCATTGTAAAGGGCCATCTTTCCACAGTAAGCGGATTTTCATTTTCATAGTACACAATGTATGCAGGCGCTGTCTGTATTTTGTATTGTGCATGTAGCATAGGTTCATGAATATTGGTGCCACCTGATATACACTGTATAATTTTGGTGCTGATGGATATAATAATATTTCACTTAGAATAGATGTAGCTCACTACATGTACTTTGGTCATCAAATTAGACAACTTTTATAAATCACAAGAGATCTTCATTACATGGGGGCCATGCTATGAGCACAGATGTTAATTCAATCAAATAAATACCCTACGCACTGAGTGGAAGCTAAATATAAAAGTTGATTTTAAAGGAAAATAAAATGTCACCTTGGGAAACACAGGGCTTGACTGTTTTGGTAGATCACTTCATAAGATAATTCCACCTGTGGACATGAACTGTGGCTGATTTTCTTGTGTCTTTTGATGACATTGTACATGGCCTGTTTTTAATTTTACATGTACTTGTCTGTAATGCCTGCAGCGGCACAGAAATGGGAGGGAGGAACAGTCAGCTTGCATGCCAGAGCTCTGTTCTCTGAAATTTCACTACTCCATCAATAATAAATCATTCTTGTTCTTAGACAAAGCTTCATGTTCATTTATTGCTGTGTTGTGTCACCATACATGACATGTAAGCCTATTTTCACAGTCTAAAGAGCCAAGCATTAGCATAAGGGGGCCATCTTGGCACAGTCTTGGCTCCAACGGATTTAACAGTATGGGACAAACAGTATGGGACTATCTTGGCATGCCTTGGCTCCAACTGTTAGTGAAATAATGGCACAGTCTTGGCTCCGTCTTGGCAGGCGGTCTAGGAGCCATGATGTGTCAGTTCTCACTCCGATCTGGGTCTGATATTGGCTGCCAAGCTTGGCCCAATATAAATGCTGACTTACACCAATATTGGCCCAGTATTTGGCCAAGATATTGTGTTAGCTGGGTAACCGTTTGATGTCAGTATTATATTGATATGAATACATGAGTATTGACAAATGCTATGTAAACAATATTTAAACAATAAGGAACAGGCACACAACAGAGGTAAACCGTTCAGTCTTGACAAGTTAATTATTTTAGCGTTCCCAAACGATCACACGATTAATCAGTCTACCAACCAACCAATCAGTCAGTCAAACAATCAGTCAATCAACAAAACCACCAATCAAGTAATCAACAAATCGATCCAGCAATCAATCAACCAATTAACTAATTAATCAATCAATCAATCAATCATCCAACCAACAGACTTACCAAGCACTCAGAAGTGGAGGATCAGGGACAATGAGCCAAAATGGTTATGGAAATTCGCAGCCATTAGTTGTACCTTTGTCTTGCTAGCCAGGCCATAGTGACTGAGAAAACTATGCTCCACTTTCGATGAGTTGTTACCAATGGTATAAACCGATTACATACAGTGGTATCGAATATAAACTCATTCTTATGGGGATCGATTTTTACTAGTATGAGTATGTTATGGCGCCCAGTCTTTAACCCTGTACTACAACCAGAACCTTCATGACACACTCCCGTTCAAAAGTCCTGTCTTGTTCCTCATAAAAAGCACTCTGAATAACACCTCCTGATAACAGTACACTATCTAAAGTTTGGTCGGAAGGGGGGAGGGTATTATCAGGATTCAACTGTACTGAGTTTCAGCCGGGGGGGGGGNGGGGAAGGTGGGGATTATTTAACAATGTATTTAACAGTGCATAAATTCATTGTACAGTGGAACTGTTAGCACAAGCATTACTTAACACAAATCTCTAATTAGTACACTTCCATTGAAAAGTCCTATCTGCATCGTCCTTTTATGTATAAAACATCCTGGATAACAGTCACAACAGTTTTAACCATACACCCTCAAAAGCTTGGTCCGAGGGGTTGATATATTATCAGTGCTCCGCTGTACTGAATATTTGATAGATGGGCAATGAGGGCGGGAGAGTGCATGCGTTACATAGTGTTTCTTGTTCTGTATATTCATTGCACTGTATTTTTGCCTGCTCTCTGCAAACATATTATATACAGTTTCCTCCCTTGTGTACTTTTTGTCTAAGGGCGCAAGCACACGTCCTAACTCCACTTTATACACGTTACCTCCCCACCTTCCAGTTTCGTTCATGATCATAGAAGGAAATAAAACAAAACATAAAAAGACATAATATATAAAAACTACTCTTTCCAAACGCGGCACTCATAATGCCAAAGTAGTATTATCGGTGCACAGATTTGTGTTGTCAGATAGACTCTGACGAGACCTAGATCTGCATGTGCCTCATATTGAGACACATGTACTTGAACATGTGCATCACCACGATTTTATTTGCCCAAAGTACGGACAGAAAAGAAAAGAAACAACAGGTGTATCAAAGTCACTGTCTGAAAGATTCCAGTTAGCTAACAATGCACAATTGTAGTCTCTTGTGTTCAGTATAAGATATGCGATCTAGGCTTCGAGCTACCTAGTTTCCCCTGCCCCACCCCACATTTTCATTGACATTCTGTCGCTGACCAGGCTGAGTGACTGATTTAGGAAGCATTCATTCTAAATCTGGTTAAAAATCAGAAACATGCAGTGATCGAAAAATACTGTAATGTAACAATCAGGGTGAGAGCTGAAGTTAATATGTAACAATGTAACAATGTAAATATTACCTAGATGGTTGAAACACATCTTCCAATCAAACAGGTGTATGGCTCTATCTAAAATATATAAGATAAGAATGTAGGGTCTTTAGAAAATTTGTCTTGAAAAAAAAATGCAAACAGACCATATATTAAGCAAATACACGTACATGCAATACACAAAACACACATTCTTTTCCCCAACAATAGAGAACATTACAATTTTTATTCACGGTTAAAAACTGTTATATTGTATCTACAATGGTCTATCTGTTATTGCATGGTACTTCGTGAAAGGCCTAAATAATGTTGTCCCATACTTTTACCAGATGCGGGTGGAACTTGTTTTAATGACATAGCCAAAAAGTCAGCTTGTATCTTTTCAATTGCAAATTTGTCGGGAAAACATTGGCGCATTTTATTTATTTTGTTTTTACCATGTCAACATGAGCCTTGATCTCATTGTCGTAAAATTATAATTATTACATGGCACCGTTCATCACACTTGGATTGATGTAGTTTCATCACTCAAATACATGTAAATTATTCACTTATCTGACCTTATTATGTCATAATGACATCCGGAAAAAGGCACTCTTCTTCATGAATGTAAGCTTATCTCAACGCTGATTGGCTCCAATTTAGGCAACATTTTGGTCATTTTATGTAGGGCCGTCACCCCAAAGCCACCACCAGCAGCAAAGTAGGTCTGCATGCATTTTCAAAGCCTGCACCAAATCTTCCTTTTGGGGGGGGGGGGGCANGGGGGGGGGGGGCAATTTTAAAAGTATGTGCATAGGCAGTGGTGCGTACTGCTGACTAACTTAAACTCTTCAAGTCTCCAACGCGGGCTGCCGTTATGTACTGTATAGCCAACGACCTTATACTCATAAGTGAGACGATCCTAGACGTGCCATGTAGCCTACGCCAACAGGTCATTGTTTAGAGCCTGTGCCTGAAACTTGCAGAAGTCTTCATGTCCATGGGAAATCAGGCATCTGCTGGCTAATCCTTATCTCCTAAATATGGCCTTAATAAAAACTAGTAGACAGTTTCAGGCATTCCATTTCCTTTCATTTTATTTTTGTGTTGTTGTGTCGATTACACAGATTAAGCTATGTATTAGACATCCTACACATGTGAAAATAATGGGATAACAAGAGTTCTGATTTATATAATACTCTAGTCAAAAGCTATAGAAACAGCAGCACTGTGAAATACTCGTGAAAATATACGGATCAAAGCACTGTGATTTAGAACTCGTATAGTATAACAATATCTGTAACCGACAGTGTCTATAAAGTTTTCATTTTTTAAAATTCTTTGTAATTCAGGAGTATACCGGAATAAGTAATAAGTTTAAAACTTGCATAACATCACAGTTCCCCTGAGCACCAAGGGATTAATACCAGATTTTTTTCAGTAAGTACACTGTACATGTGCATAACTTGTGTGGAATTAAGTCTAGCGTCCCTGTGATTACTGATATGAGAGTAACTAAACATTTGGAAAAATGCGAAGCTGGGCTTGTGTTCTGGATAGTCTATGTAAAGTTACAGAAGGTAGTAAGAAACTGGTGTCATATACTTGTGAGTTTTTACAGGCTGTTTCTTTTTTTACTTATACTGTACCTTAAAATAGTGCAATGTTTCCTTAAGGTCTATTGAATGCTTTTATGTCATATATATGAGCCCCTATTTCATTCGTGTTTCACTTTCATTTCATCCTTGTTCCTTAATTGTATTTTCTTGCATGTTTTTCTTTCATTCTCATTTTGCTTTTTATGATAAAACAATGTGAATTTGATACACGAACGATGAAACCAAATGTGGCCTCTGAAGAAAGCTGTCATGTTTACTAGCGAACGCTAGTAAATTCCACCAGATCCATGGATTCCAAATGTGAAAGAAAAACTTTATGTACTGCATTAAGTGTACGTATTAACGCTGCATTATTATTCATAAGATAATGGAATTATAACTAAGGACGTTAACATATCATTCGCATGAAACTGAAGCGAAAAAGGGGACTTCGTTCGAGAAAAAAAATGATTAACTCGGGTTGGGGTTGGGGTGGGGGTGGATCGTTGAGCCTTATTCCATGTTTGGGGGTCAAAATAAAAAGTCAGAAGCATTAAATATTCGGTGTGTCCTCTTCCTGTATCATCTACGGCTTGATTTCTTCACTGTATCTTTATCTCTCTTTTTCTCCCCGACAAACCTTACGGATACTACGGTAGTAACTGGCAAAAAAAAAAAAAATCACATGTAAAACTGGGCTGCCTTTGTTTTGATCTCTGCTATTTGACAAAATGGGAAGCCACACCTTTTCGTTATGAAAGGAAATATCAGTCTCTAGAAGATGGCCGCGACTAATGCGGAAGAGCCAGATAAATAATGCACTGTTTTGCGAGTGGTGTTTACTATACTTATATCTTTGCCTCATTCATTAGCAAATATACCGGCGTTGACTCTTGCCATATCCTCCTCCAACGCAAGGTCGCTGATAAGACGTTCCACTAACAAATTTGAATCTGTGGATGGTTGCCGCCCTATTGCTGAGCTTTTTCTTCCGGTTTTGACAAAAGGCGACATATTTCTACCAAACCTCTAGTAAGTATACGCCATTCCTCACAGTGACCAGCGCATACCAATCAAAAACGAATCCTTTGCTAAAGACTGTCGACAGAATACATGGACGGCCCCTTTCGCTACATCGCAAGGACAAAAAAAAAAGAGGTAGCCCTGTGGTAAATACATCATGAGAACAGCAAAAACTTATCGCGCCATGGAAGCTCGGAACATTTCATTTTGACACCCTCCCTGCAACATTTCATTCTGACACCCTCCCTCTCTCGTGGAGAAATGATTTCTCCAAGTACATGAAAGAATTTCCCAAACTACTTGTATCTCTTGGAGTTCTGGGCCATTGATTCTATATTAGAATTTCTGCGCAAAGTTTCATAATATTTGGTGTCGGTAGTAAGTTCATGTAACGCAGAAAAGGTTAGGGAACTTCTTGCTGTATAATAATGATTTTTTACATTTTGCAGTCAGTGGCAATCACATGTAGGTCTATCAATATGAACAATAATGAAATACTTTCGCCCTTTTCAGGGTGTCATAAAAATACATTGTGTGTCAAACAATCGCTGAGTAGTTTGATGAGATGACAGTCCGCAGTTATGGCACCCATGACTTGGAGAGAACATCATTTTGAGAAAGACATTCCTGTTTGCAGTCCAAATGACTGTCACAGACTGTTCGGTCTCCGAGGAGTTAACATGATAAGTTGATGTACGCCCGGAAATTTGTCTAATTATTACATTACACGTGATATAGCTTACATCTCTTGCTATTTGCCTTCTGATAGTGTTTAAAGTGGCAAACAGATCTTCATATGTATCATCATAGGTTCAGTGTCTTTGGGTGCTGCCATCAGCATCACTTCCCCTCCCTCCCTTTTTTTTTTTTTCGATATCTTTGCTAGAAACGTTAAGCATACTGTTATACCATGATATTAGCATAGACTGTAACCTGACCATGGTTTGAATGTTAGTTGTGATATCATTTACAGATTTCTCTTCTTTTTTATCACTGTTCTGAATAATTTTCAGGAATCCAGATCTTTGGGACGCCACATTTAAATGAACATGTCCACACTTCAGGTACTAAACGTGTAATGGACATTGGAATGACGGGACGAAACCTTCAACGAAATACCAGTGTTTACAAGCACTAAATGTGATTTCGAATTTTGAGGCGACAAAATGGCACATTCATGATAGATATTTGGTTGTACAAGACTGTAACCTGATATGAAATGTAATCTCTGATATCGAAACTTCATATATTATATGTAATATATTATTACAAGTGCTATGAAGTGTTTGTGACATTCTTACAACGAACCAATTCTGACCATGGCGACATCGCACGTGGTTGGCTGGATTATACTTATGACGTTGCTTGTGATGACGTCACAATGTGATGGTGAAGTCACCGTGTACGTCGGTGAGAGTGCCGCGGTGGAAGGCCTGTGTGAAGCCCAGTGTCAGTCCTGGTGCTATGAAGTTGGGGTAAGACTTTCTTCGCATCGTTCTTCTCGTTGTTATCATCAGTTTCTTTCCTCATGGTACACTGATACTTTTCGTCTCTCTTTTTAAGCCATAGAGATCTATATATCTTTCTACAGTAGTATTGGTAAGAGTGGCCTTAATGACGCGGGAGTGTCATTCTCCTACCCTTTCTTCCCCCTCCCCTCCCCATCCCCCCCCCTANCAAAGTACAAAGTTTATGTTCCCGCTGTCGCTACCCTTCTCCCAGCATCCCAGTGAAACTGAAATTATTCACGACCAAATCAACTGTCAACTGTAATGCAACAGTAGAAAAACCATTTTTCTATCGATCTGCTTCTCAATCGATCCTGTAGCCACATAATTAACTGATTTTTATGTTAATTTTCTACGACATATAGACTACCCTTGTTAAAATTCCCATACACCTTGTAGAAACTTCGAGATCTCTTTATAGCATCAGGATTGCCACTAAAATTTCTTGCCATTACGCTAGCAACTCAGGCCAAATTTATCTAGGTTTCGAGACTTGTTAAAACTATGTTCGTTAGAGAATCAATCATCTCAGTCTAAGAGTGATGGACGAAGAAGTAGAAGGGACAAAAATCATGAACTGCTCACCGTGTCATATTGTCATAATTATCCGCATGTGAACCTCCCGTTCAACATTTTAATTTTAGGGAACTTTCCGATAGCTCACGACTAAAATCCGAATATACATCAAAGATAATATATAGGATTTCAGGCTCTGCCTTCAAACAGCCCTTACTCTTTTTTTTTTTTTTCTCCGTGAACTGACATAGACTAAATTTACGTACATGTTAGATAGGCCTTCTTTTACAGCAATGAACTTATCTAGACCCAGGGATGAACATCGTGATGAGTATATCGAGGGGTTAAAGCAATAATGTCATATCTGCAAGAATGATTTTTGAGAGAAACGAATTTGAATTTTTGATGATAGCTGTGAAATCAGAGACTCCTTTGTATGGTCATATACTTTGGTTTTTTGTTGTTTTTTTTTGTAATCTGTACACACTAATTTAAGCACTTGAATCGCCTCAGTGTTGCAGATCATCTAGTTTATTTGAAAAATCACTTATTACAACTAAAAAGCTGAATTTTTGCAGATACAATATGACGTTCTTGCTTTAACCCCTCGATATGATGTGCATGTATTTATGATTAAATCTTGGTATAAACACACTGGTTATTTATTTATTTATTTAATTAATTAATTAATTAATTGATTAATTAATTAATTAATTAATTAATTTATTTATTTGGAACTAATCGGGTTTTTTTTTTTCAATTTGGAACATCAAAGATAGGGAAGTCATCCTCCATCACAATACAACATATTACAGATTACACGAGAATATATTTCATTCAGCAGCAGCAGGAGCTGCAATTGCACCATTATTACCACCCTTACCATCGCCACATCATCATCATCGTCAGTGTCGTAAACATTGAAAACAAATTTTTTGGTGATTTGGCGGCACATAAAAGAGTTTATACTCCAACCATTGCAGAGCTCTCACAATCATGGCTCACACACAAAATTCAACCTGACATACTCTACATTAAGGGCCTTGTGCATAATCCACAGGTAAATTAAAGTACTGCCTTCACTACAGCGAACATCACTAAAGTTTTGGGAATTTCCCGTGGTTAAAGCAATGCGTTCATTAACGTAAGGATTATGCATACGGCCACAAGTCTGTAACTAACTCCTCGGATCTTGTTAGTAGTACAAAGCCTGAAGATAAAGGCCTTTACAGTTTTATGAATCGAGCTCAAGAGCGACAGTGCTTGAAACTAGCGATGGAGGGGGCGGATGGGGTAGTTGCAGAAGGGTCTTGCTATAATGATAACGTTTATCTTATCTTCGGTGCTTATTTGTCACTCTACATGGATGACCCTGAGGTCAAGGTGCTATCTCGTCTCAAGCACATTTAATGGGCTTAGTAACTCCACATGTCACTCCGTATAATCGCTGTGCCTCGGGAGCACGAAACAAAAAGTTGCGATTAAAAGGAGGCAATTGTTGGATGACTTTTGTATAGTAAAAATGCAACATTCAGTTGCAGTTAAGCACACTGTCATTAAACAGTGTCATCTTTCTAATATGACAATGACGCCTATGCGTGGGTTTGGAAACAATCGGTTAATTTCGACGAGTCATATCTAGGGCCACATCGTTGACTACATGCTTGCACACTAATCTAACACAGTTTGACGAGGACCCTTTATACGCAGCGAGACTGTTCCGACATATCTTCCAAGTTCCAAACACACCAGCTTCCTTGGATATTACGAAAAGTATTTTTGAAGCATTCCTAAGATATCACTATCACCATTAGAAAATAGTAGATTATACCCTGTTAAGACCACTGCAACATTGCTTTTCCTTTCAAAGAACCAGTCTAATACTCTTTAAGACATTTGGTTGACATGGCTCCCATAAAAATGACCACAAAACACCCTTTTCGAGGGGTTAGGAAATAAGGGTGCTTCTGACATGGTCGTTATGGCTTTGATAAACAGCAATAGTGACGTAACTATCTTTCGAGTCCCTATAAAAGTTTAGCACTCGCTTTCCGATATCTTAATTAATAATTATCTTTAATATCACCTTTCCCCCCACACCGCCATCAGCAATACAGTTCTTTATAAATGTTTTTTGTGTTTTTTTTAAAGAGGGTCTAATTTTCGAGAATTTCACCAGTTTAAACTTCGCCGCAAAAAAAAAAAAAAAAGGTTCAGTTCAAAAATGTTCAAACGGCTTATAACTAGACTAATAAAAAACGCAACATGTATAATTATGAAGCAGTAACCTCAAGGGAAAAGAAAATGCTGTCGTTTATTGTTGCAACCTTTCATTATATAGACATCATCGATTATAGAAGATTTTTCTATCAAAACGAAGACGGACTGCCAAATATGTTTTATCGGCAGTCCTGTAATTTCACTTCAAATTACTCTAGAATTATGCTTTCACATCCACATGAGAAAACCATCATGTGGGATTTGTGAAAGTTAGAGTATCATGAAAAGTCATTTCCGACTTTTCGCGAAAAAAAAATAAACACTTACACTGTATTCGCTATCCTTAGGTTCAGGAGCACTCTTCCTCCCTCTTCCTTTCCCATGGGCCCTGCTCAGGGCCTGGCGATTTTAGCAGGCCCCATGTGGAGCGAAACAGTTGGGGAGAGACAAAATAAAGATAGAGAGCAAAAGAGAGAGAGGGAGAGAGAAACACAGAGAGAGAAAGAAAGAGAGAGAGAGAAAGAGAGAGAGAGAGAGAGAGAGAGAGAGAGAGAGAGAGAGAGGAGGGAGGGAGGAAGGAAGGGACCAAAGGGGTCGGACCATAGTTCAAATTTTAGACTGGTTTGTCTTGAATGATTTGTCCCACCATAGCTGGGGTACGTTGGAGCTCCGGGCAAAGTCGTCTTGCGGGATACCCTTGACTATAGGTGTGAGTCAGATAAGAACATTCTTTGATAAATTCTCTCTCTCTCTCTCTTTCTCTCGCTCGCTCCCTATCTCGACTGTTATGAAGAAAGACCCCGCACTCATCTCCGACCCAGGGCCTCGTGCGATCCCCTTGTCTTGTATTAGTATTACGGGTGCTGATGCGATAAACAATTACGATGCTGAATTACGCTGGAAACGGGATGCCATAATGGTAGTAAATGTTAACAGATACATACGCTGTACTTGTACTGTATATTATAAGACTGGACGAGGACGTGACCTGCTATTGTCGAACGTGATACACTTAGAAACCGTCCTATGTTAAAATTCGGTCTGAACTGTCGACCTGCATAGAATTCGATGTGGTAAGTTTAGCAACAATCTCTGCTCACTGAAAATGCAAGATTCCATTACGTTTGTACAAGTTTTGGTCGCTTTCCCCATTTCGTCCTTTTTACGGAAGAGGTTAAAATTTTGTATTCTGCTTTCCGATCATTGATGACGCCATGCGATGTGAAGCCGTCAATCACTGTAAAAACGGGTAAATCCGTTTACTGAGCGGGAGTGCATGCTTGTTCACTATTTTGTTACTGCACCACACCACAGTTACAATGAAAGGATCTCCACGTAGCCAACAATTTTAATTTACTAACCTAAACTGTGTCCTCGCTAGTCACAGAATATGATGTCCTTATCCATTCTGACAGTCAACATGTGAATCTACATGTGGGGGACCCGGCTCCAGACGTTTAATGCAAGAGAATGCCGACTGGCTTGTGACTTGTTCCGAGCGGTCACGGCGAACACGAGACCCTACATTCGCTGACTGTATAGGGACATGCTCTACTCTAGCAAATATGACAGGTAATGGCGAGGACAAGCCTGCGCTGCTTTTTATACTGTCTCTGTCTTTCACGAAGAAGGAGAGGAAATGAGGGAAAGGGGAATGAGGGAAGAGATAATTACAGAGAGAACGAGAGAGAGAGAGAGAGAGAAAGAGAGAGAGAGAGAGAGAGAGAAGAGAGAGAGAGAG
>JAWQUT010000032.1:1918788-1944299 GCA_033807755.1 Ellobium chinense
GATAATGTAACCCTGTGGGTTGTCTGGGGCCAGCAGAGGTGTTATATCATTATGACAGACACTTGAAAGACTGTTTTATTGGAATAGTAGGGTATCATATGATTTAATATGGTCTGTAGGACGGTTCAGTCTTCTTTTAAGCTGTATTATTGGGGAGAGATGTTGCATCAGTGGATACTAGTCTCTTACTTCAGGGTTTCTAGTAGTTAACTGCACTGGACTTCCACTTCTTATCATAGTACTTTCTGCATTGTCATCTTAGCATGCGTTTTTCGACAGTCAGTGACTAAAAGATGATGACGAAGTTCAGTTGGTGGCGGTCGTTTTGCTGCTGCTGGGTGCTGCTGATGATGTTAATGATGATTATTAATCATGCTGACGATGATTGATAATCATGATGACAGCGATTATATTGTATTATTTTATTTCATTTCTACTGAAAAAAGGTTTTTGCCGAAACGTTTAGGCTGCTTTACCTCTTAGCTCTTATAAATTTTTTTCAGTAAAGTGGTGTTTTAATTTTCCTCTTATTCTACAATGAGTATAATGATGATGATCATGATGATGATGATGATGATAATGATTATGATATTGCTGACGATTCTCAGGCTATGTTCCTGTCCGGCCCACTGTAACGATAACACGGGACTCTACGACAAAGACCATAGTTCTAAGCTGGAACCTCGACCCTATGGCATCTCTTAACACTATTTATGTGGTGTCCCAGCTACAGCCTCATATAGGCCCTGACACCTGGCTGCAGCTTGGATGGGTACGTTGTTCAGACTCTTGTGTCTCACGCTTTCTCCCTCTGGCTCACTTTCTCTCTGTGGCTCTCGCTCTCTCTTTCTCTTTCCTTGTTGCTTCCTTCTTATTATTATATGTTTGTCTCTTGGTTTTCGATTTGTTACCTCATTGACGGTTTTGTCATTTAGAATCTTTCAATTTTTTGTTTCATCGTTACATGAACTGTACATATATTCTTTTTTTTTTTTACACCTTTGTCTCATTCTCTTCCTAGTCTGCATTACCATTTTCAATAGGAATTAAATAAATGAATGAATGAATGAATGAATGAATGAATTTATCTTTTCTTGTCTGTCTGTCTGTCTGTCTGTCCAGCCATCGATCCGCACATCTGCCTACTCGTCTGCTATCTGCTTGTCTGTCTGTCTGTAATTAATTTAAAGAAATATCACACCAAGATTCTATTTGCGATTGTCTTTATGGGCATTCGCAACGAAACCGAATCTCATATAGTCTTCATTAAGTGATAAGTGGGAAAAAATTCGGGGGAAAAAATTCACTACGACGTCACGCTATGGAAGTGCTGAAATTCGGATATCCAGAAATGCCCACTCTAAATAGAAAGGCTGGGTTTGTCCTTTTACAAGGCATAGCATCGCAAACTGTGAACAGTTATAATGCCATCTAGGACCTGTATTGTTAAAAGATATTGTATATCGCGTAAGTCACCTGCACTGCATGCCTCCAGTCTCCAACAGTCTAGCCTAACGGAGAAGTATTCCGATGTCAACGTCTGTCTCTATTTCCTCATTGTTTCATGTACTTTGATTCTCCTTTTGCACTGCGCCTTTGTACCTTGACAGGTCCGCGGTGACTACTACCAGATTACCTCTATTCAAGATATCTGTTCCATGCCAGTGTATCGAGTAGCGGCTGTTTCTCCATACGGGTCGAGATGGTTCAGTAACAGTGTGACCACACCAGGTAATTTTGTGTGGGAGGCACGTGGTGGAAATTCATGTTCATAGGCAGACAGAGCACCCTCACCCTTTGGGCCTCTAAGAATCTCCATTATCACGAAAATACAGGCCTGCTTCTGGCAATCTTGGTTACAAAAAACAACTACTTTGTTGGACATTTTGTTTAGGAATCATGTATCCATTTTCCTTGAAAACAGCAGACAGTGACAGATGATGACGACTGGGGGATGTGATGACGACGACAATGATGATTGTAGTAGTGACAGCAATGAGTGTAACCCTATAAGCTGTGCGGTGTGGCGACCTGCCGTTGTTGTATCCGTGTTGGCACTGTCAAAAATATGACAAACTTTTAACAAATATCTCATTGTCTGTGCTTGAATATAGTAATGACGAATTTGGCATCGATGCTGCCGAAAATGATCACTTAAGAAGACATAAAAAAAAGAAGCATGTTCTATTATAACTGGTGTGGTGTGGCGATCTGCCATTGTTACTGTATCCCTGTTGGCACTGGAAAAAATACGAGAATTTTTTTACAAATACACTGTATCTCGTATCGTGCTTGACTATAATGATGACGAATTTTGGCGTCGATACTGCCGAAGGTGATCGCTTAAGAAGATATAAAATGAAATATTCTGTTCTGTTACTTCCAAAGCGCTAGTTCCTGGCCCACCAAGACATCTAAACCTCACCGTCCTGGATTACAGAGCGACTCCCCGGGACAGAGACTCTATTTATTATACTCTTGAGTGGCAACCGCCAGATGGTACAATGAACAGTGTTACTGTTGTTGTTGTCGTTTTCATCTTTGTTGCGGAAGATGCAGAAGTAGTAGTGGTAGTGATATTGGCGGTAGTAGTAATGGTGGCTTGGTGATAGTGACTGTACGGGCCCTATAGGATGGCTAAGATTTTTTTATGGTTTTTGTCGATGTTGGTGTTTCTAGTGGTGAATGTAATTTTCATTGAAAAATACAATGATGATGTCAAAGTTCTACGGGAATGGTAATAACTTACTAAAAAGATAAAGAAGAAAGCAATTATAAACAGCAGAAATGGGTTCTGTTCTCTCTTCATTTCTAGGCCGATATGCTTCATTAAACACAATGGTGGGTATGATGATGATAATGACAATGATGATGATGACGATGATGATGATGATGATGATGATGATGATGATGTTGATTCTATTGATAAAGGCCTTAGAGCCGAAACGTTTAGAAGTAATTTTCAGTCTTATTTCTTAACTAGATTTTTAATAAATTCCTTGAATTAAGGTTGAGTTTTTAATTTTTCTCAGTTTTAAACGATGATGATGATGATGATGATGATGATGATGATGATGATGATGATGATAATGAAAGTATTCATCTTGAAAATGCTATTATTATTAATGATGATTGTGAAAACAGTGATGTGATGATGATAATTATTGATCAAGATGACTGCTGTGATGATGTATTCTACTGTCCATCTGAATAGGGTGGTCGGCCAAGGATGTCACTTTACCCCACCTGTTTCGATATGCCCCTCACTGTTACCAGAGGTACATGATGGATACTGTTTACGTTTTCTCGGATTACATTGGATATGTCGAGGTATATCATTCTGACACAATCTTTTATTGGGACTGGGTTGCTGGAATGGTTGGTAGAGATGCCTACTCTCTCGCATTTTGCGGGAATATCCCGCAGACCGGTAGTTTTCCTGCATTCACACAAGATACTAAAAATTCCCGCAAATTGCCCACCATAAATCAGACGGACACCGTCAACCAGTAAGTCCAGTGTGATTAGCAAACTTGGCTTCATGCACTTTTTAGAAGTACTGTACAGAACGACTCCGTAGTCTTTGTTTCTGAAGGGAAGTCACTCTGGATTGTTTTCACGTCGCAAGTCGTCTGCTGGCTATGGGTCAGGAGAGTCTGCCTTACTATACGTTATGAAATACATTTTGAATGATGATAATGTTGTTGTTGTTTTTTTTTCTGATGCTGAGAGTTTTAATGTTAGCCTATTTAATAAAAAATCGTAACAAAATTGAAAAGCGTCAGTGATAAGAATGCAGAAAGTCAAGATATTAGGGAGAAAATTTAGTGTGGTCAGTAAGATCTGACGTCAGAAGTGGGTTTTCGTTCCTAAAGGTGTGGAATGGACTATTTGTCACACAGTGCAGGCATTAAAAGCTGTAAAATATCAGTACATGTCACTGAGTTCAGTATCAAAAGCTCAGATGATGATGCAGTGGGTAATTCACCCGGAAAGAGAGAAACATACCTCATTCCGTAATTCTTCAGTTATGTGAAGCCTTCTATAAAACATAACAAATGCAAAGTTTATGTAGTGCCCGTGGAAATTCCCTCACTGGCAGCTCCAGGGCTAGATCTAGGTATCTCTGGGTTGGGTAGCATGCTTAGTTCTACCTGTGCCTACGCACCAAAGCCTAATGTTTTACGGACCTCCCAGAATCTATATTCTTGAAGATGGAATTGAGATAAATGTTTTTATAGAAAATGACAATATTATCTCTCTAGACCATCAGAAAATTTTGAAAAATATAGATTATTAACAGAGAAATAGCCCAGGTGCTCAGAGACCAGTCGTGCGCGGACATAGGTCAAATGACTGTAAGCAATGCAAGGAGGAAGTATGCCTGAATCATGTTTGGAAATAATAGAGTACAATACTGTTGTGGAAGTTCGTCCGGACATCGACCGGGTAGATGTTTTTCAACGAAGCATTAAAGTTGGCAATGCATGTTTTGATTCTCAATAGAGAGAGCTTGCATAGGGTATCACCATGATTTGAATCAAGCTTTTTTTTTGGAGCTACTGATGAACTCACAAACATAAAACACCCACAAACTTTACGCCTTAACATCGTGGTCTGAAAGCATATCTTTCAGTTCGAAGGAAAACTGAATTAAAGACTGATCACAAATAAATTTCAGATATAGAAGCAGGCAATAGGGATTGCAGACATAATATCAGTTCGACTGTGATAATATGTGGAAAAAGTGACAAACGGCTCTCAATACGATTTATTTCGGTTCCATAGTGGAACATGACTTGGAGTTTTATGGGGTTCGATGGGATAAATTTGATTTAATATTGAAAAAAAAAGTGGTAGATGTCGTAAGAGGGTAAAATTAAATGATACAGCAATGGTTGATAATAGAACTGGCGGTTGGTGGGGTTCGATGACATATCTTGGACTTGCAAGTGGAACAGGATTTTGGTTGGAATCGATGGCTATGATTAGATGGTGACATTAGCTGTCAGGTTCCATAGTCAAGTACAACTGAAAACAAATGCTATTGATGAATACAAATTGATTTCATTTACTCCCCAGGAAAGGAACGTTTTTACAAGAAGTGGTAGAATACCTACATACGCCATTGGTTGTAATATTACTTTCATGGTAAGCAGATTTTATTTTATAACTGTTGTGGTCGTGGAAATAACATCCGTAAATGTAAGGCGTGAAACAATACTAGCAACAATGCGTGCGAGAAATGTAGCAAGTGTAAAAATGTGAGGTGGTCATAGCAGTACAGTCAACAGCAGCAGAAGCAACAGCAGCAGCAGCAGCAGCAGCAGCAGCAATGAAAGGGTTAGTTATGAGATAACGTATTGAAGCGGTCAGCAACAGAAGTTGTTGTGGAAGTAATAGAAGTTATGGGTGTATATCATTAGTATCAACAGTAGGGGTGATGAGATAGGTTGATAGTACAGTCTGTATCAGTTGTAATGATAGATCTAGTAACAGTAGTAGTCATAGAGTCATAGCAAAAGTCTTAGATGAAGTGGTAACGGTGGTGATGGTGTCGCTGGTGCTGGTAGTTTTAGTCTTTATTAGTAAAAGTAGTATTGGAGGTCGAAATTGTCATAGTTTCGTTGTGATGTAATCAATGGCGATGGCTATCCTTGTTCTGATATAAACAATACAATAATGTAGCCATCCATGGTGTAATCGAGGCTTCTCTGTCTTCCTACTCCACAGATCAGCGCAATTTCTCGCTGCGATGACAAGTTAATAGGCGCTGAACAAGATTATATTGTTTCACTGAGTAAGCCATATCTACCATCGACTGATTATCTTTCTTAGGTCTTAATCAATACTATGGCAACTAAAATATGCAATTGTCTCTGCTCCGGTGACTACTCTTTAACTGTATATAACACGCGAATGTAAGCAGACTATAAGAAAGTGCAGTATAGAATACAAATAGTGCTAAATAACAAGATTCGGACTCGAAGATAAGTAGTCTGTAACGTTTTCAGTGGATTCACCCACACTTATTTTACAAATCACCCTCCTGCCCCCATTCTCCCCAGACCCAAACTGGAATAGGGATCAAAAGTTACTGAGGATACCCATTATTTACCTGGACATACCAGCCAAATTTTGACACGATAGCATTTGCAAATCCAACTTTAGGAACCACCACGTAGATAAACTTAAACGGTCACATCTGTTCGTTTTATCCCAGTCATTGCTTCTTTGTCTAATTGTTTCTTTAGTTACGTCCTCCATCTGTCTAGTTTCTTCTATATTTGTTATTAGCGGATTTGCTTGAGTAAATGGTTGATTGGTTGAAGACTTGCTTGAGTTCTTAATTCACCTGTTTTATGAGTAAATAAACTGTGGTAAGTTGCACATGGTCTGTCCCAATACCTTTTCATCTTGATATATTGACAGCTTGTGACAAAATCCCAGCATATGATGGACAATACTGTCGAACACCACCAGGTAAGTAGGTTGGAACTCTCAGATGGATGGATGGATGGATGGATGGATGGATGGATGGATGGATGGATGGATGGATGAATGGAAGGAAGGAAGGAATAAAGGAAGGAAGGAAGGGAGGGGAGGAAAGAAGGAAGGAAGGAAGGAAGGAAGGAAGGAAGGAAGGAAGGAAGGAAGGAAGGGATGGGATGGGTCTCCTGGCTGTTTGCTTCTTCACTATTAAATCCTAGGAGGCTTCATATTTCCCTTTATTTGTTTTGGGCATTTTGGCGTCACGTGTGCTGTTGCAACCTGAAGGCTGTGATCATAATCATGATGATTAAAACAATATTATAAATTACTCATTCAGATTTTCATTATATGACAAACAGCTGTGTATACAAATGCAGGTGTTTTTTTTTGGTAAAAAACTCTGAATTTCCTTGCATCTCTTGTCTCGCCCACCAGTCATAGCCCCTGGTCCAGTGAAGAACGTGACGTTAGCGATCATCCCCAAGCCCAGTGGGATTCTGGGACTTGTCTCATGGCTGCCCCCTGACAGACTGGGATCGGCTGGACGGGTGGAGCTGTACCATATTTTCTGGGGTGTGATGGACCTCAGCAGCATGGATCTCATCGAAGACTTCACCAGTCTTTTGGGGCATGTCACAGTACCGGGGGTATGATGGCACCTCAAAATAAAATAATGTATATAGGAGCACTAATCTCTGTAGATGAAATTAGTGACAGAGCAGTTCTAGCAGAATGCCACGTCAGTTACGCCAATTCTGAAAAGCTGTGAATTTACAGCAATCAGGTTCGAAGGGTTTACATGTAAAGAGTAAATTGATCCCTGTTAGAAATAATCAAGACTGATTGTTGTAAAGTCAAAGATTTTCAGAAATTAGCATAGCTGATGTGTCATTTTGCTGGAACTGCCCGAAACAAACCCTTCACGTCGGCATGTGAACCACACTTTTTTTTTTACTGGCTTGTTGTCTGTGTATCGTTACCTCACTGTGTTTTGAGAATATGGGTTCTCTGTCAGAGCTGGCTAGTCTGAACATCGGAAATAGCGAATAGTGCTTCTGTGGATTTTTTTTAGTCTGTGGTTGGTTCTGTGTCGCTCCTCTTTTAGTACAATGGGAAGAGGGCAGAAAGGCCATCATATTAATATTTGTCTGAACATGAAATAGCCGTCATATAGTCAGAGAGGCCTTGAGGTGGAGACCTAAGATGACATTACTCTGGTTCATCCCATATCGTACACAGAGAGGTATCATAACCCATATCGTACATCAGAGAGGTATCATTTAATCTGTGTCGTGCCTCAGAGAGATATCATTCAACCCGCATCGTACCTCAAAGAGGTATCACTCAACGAAACTTGAAGGTTATTGTACTTTATGTTGCGAGTTTGCCAGTGTCACGCTGCAGACGATTCCATGCATTATCTAATCTGCCTAGAAAGACATGCACTTTTCAAAGAGTCTTGACCATAACACTGCAAAGTCTGGTGCCTTCATCGCTTCATTGGTTCTTTCTCGATATGTTGGAATTCGTACATGAGAAAGGCTACAGTGTTTACTGTTGGATGTATATAAAGGTGTTCTTTGTTCATAATGTAAACACAGTGCCGTATTGTTCCGTGACAGTTTTATTGATTCCCTCCACCTTTTAAAATTTTCTTTTCAACAGACAGAACTTGGAGTGGATATCTACATAAATGTTACCAGTCTGGGTCCTTATGAAACCATTGGAGTTGTGGTAAGTGTGTTCATGTTTAGCACCAGAAGTAAGGAAGATAAAATAGGATGAAATATTATAGCTGATGGTAAGAAACGCTATGGAAAGGAGATATAGGAGATAGGGAGAGTTGGGAGGATTTAAGGAGGAAAGAAGGTACGGAGAGGAGTTTGGGGGAAAGGGGAGTGAAAGGAACAAGGGATAGAGGAAGACAGAAAAGAAGGGATAACAGGAGCGACTTGTTCTGGCTTGATTTCTCTTTGAACAATCTGAGAAGATCAGCGATGAAAGGCACTGTCAATCTCTTTGGACTAGTGAATAACTGGTCACATTCCAAATTAGTATCAGACAATTATATGATCAAGTGATGGGACTCATTATAGTCGGACCATCTTTATCTGCAAATAGTTAAATGGATGAACTGAAAGACTGAACCAAAATTAGTGAATGAATGATTCTTTAAACATGAAACAGGAAAATATCTATTATTGCTCTTATTATCCAGTTATATGAATAGAATTATGGTGTCCGACTTCACAGGTCCGAGCCGCAGGCCCCGGTCAGATAGTGGACACACCTTATGGCGACATCACCAAGGCTTTCAACAGAGTGGGAGGATTCCAGAGTGCAGGTAGCTATCAACTCTATATACAGGTTGCAGGAGCCAAATTTTAAAAGCTTCTTTGAGCCATTTAATAAAAATTTCTTCTCTAATCACAGGAATATTCCGAGATGGCCAAGACTAGTCTGCAGGTCTGGTGCCACCAGTGTGCTCAAATTATACTGTTTACGGTGGGGGTTCTTCGGTTAGATTTTTCACAATTTTAAATTACATGAAAAGGGGTTAAAAATTTGGCCTTCTTTTGCAGATCACAGGTCCGCACAAATGAAATCCGCTGAAGCCATTGGGAAACACTGCCTGCAACAATTATTTTTTTACAAATTCAAAACTGAATTTCACCACTTTTGCGGTGTGGTTTCATGTTATATGATTATTTCTATACAACTCGGATAGTCCAATTTTTTTGACCAATTAGGCTCCTGCAACCTATAGACTCTCCAGCTCCTGGGGTTATGCGCCCCCTCCTCCTCATGTTCTTCCATTTGGGCTCAGTTGTCTCTAGTCTCTGTCTTCTTCTCTACTAGTTGCAAACTCTCTTATCAACTAATAACAGAGAATTCTCCGCTGTCTCTTCCATTCTTGTGGTACATGCCTCTTCTGCTCTTTACCTTGCTGTCGAGTGTCGACTTGACTCTCTCCCCCTCCCCCCCTCTTTTCTTCCTATTTCTTTGTCTTCCTTTATCACTCCGTGAGGAGTGTAACTGGAGAGCACGCTGATGTTTTTTTTTTTTTTCATATTGAATGTGCTTGACTGCATAGCTCTCTATCTTGCCTGCGTTGTCTCTCTCACATCTTCTCTCTTTTTCTCGCCTCCTCTCCTTTCCACTCTCGCGTGCGCGCTCTCTCTTTCTCGCTCCTTGCAATTTTTTTGCTCTTGCATTCCTTTTATTACTTAAAAAGAAAATCATAATTAGCCGTGTCTTGCTTATCCGTTTAGTTCGTCATTTTCATACTGTCTTCTGTCTTTATTCCCAGTGTCTCTTTCCAATTAGTGTTGGTATAATTATTTAAAATAAAAATTATTGTAAAAAACGAAAAGCAACAAAAACAAACAACAACAACAAAAACGACTAGATATTGTAGTGCAAGTTATTTATATTATATTCATCTTAACGGAATGTAAATTCATCTGAATCAATGAACTTCAATTCTTCCTTTCCTTCTGTGAGAGGTGGCAGACAGAGGGAGAAAAAAATATGATATACTGGTGATTTTAGGTAAATGTAAGAGACTGGATAACTGTTGTGTGCTTTTAGAGTTAATTACATTGTATCACTTGAAATGTCGCTGTCTTCTGTAGTGAGTGTAAGTGGAAAAGTATAAAATCATAAAGCTTGTTTTTTTTTTTCTTGTTTTGTCGTTAAAGCAGTATCTCTTTTCTCGGGTAATTAACTCATTGTTTTTCCCGTAAATGTTGTTCTTTGGTAACGAAAACGTTTGTTAAGTGTGAATTGAATTGTTTTGACGAACGCCTAATAAAGATCTTGAACTTCTCCACCAGGCACCATCTTGACAGATGACGGGACAGTGGTCGTTGTGCAGACAGACGAGGAATATGAAAGTGAAGCCACATCCACGAGTGTGCAAGTTTACTGGCGCAGACCCAAGCTGGACAAGGGAGTTGAGAAAACTGCTGGTTATGGCCTGCAGTGGGGCATTATGGGTGGTAATTCCCTTGACAACAGTACAGATTCCAGCCAACACGACGGACTTTTCGAATTCGTTCCGGAGTTCCACCCGATAAATATGACGACAACATCACAGGCAAGTTGAAATACTTTGTAGATAATGAAGGATTCTAGGCCCGTATAAAAACTCAGTCCCAGATATCAGATGTATGTCTTATCTCGATATAAGGCCATTGTTCAAACTATTTCACATGTCCCCATTTTCGAACTTTAACCACTTCGTTACGTATGACGGAAATGTACGTCCTTACCCGCTGTTACAAACAGCTTCTTGACGTACCATCGCGTCCAGGAAGTAGAATTTCCGTGTCCGAATTACGTACCCGTAGTCGTCATCATTATTTACTGTGTCATGAAGTGTCCCTACTTACAGACTATAAATCAACACTTGAAAAAAAAAGGGCGTGGCGAAGAAGTGTTAAGCGTCTTAGATGAACATTGCCGCAATATTGATACCAACAATCTGCACCTCAAAATGTCGTGCAACTGTACTTTTCGATTTATATAACTGCACTACAGGTTCTTAACCCTTTTCCCCACCCCAGCTCCGCCTGACCTCTGCAGTCATTCAGCATGAGAGCGGCAAGGGTATTATACTTATCAAGACACAAAGCAAACGTGAACCAAGGACGACGAACACAAAAAGTTAGGCTAAGTAAAACAGACAGACAAGGCACTGACTCATTCAAGACGTGCTCTTGAAATGACATGCCAGTTTTGACTGTGCCATCAGCATTCAGATTCCATGACGTCAAAGATACCAGAGTGACAGTTAAGGTCATACAGTTGCATCAGCTATTCAGCTATTCCAAGGTCACGTAAAAATGTTGGATGCCAGCTTATCGCAAATGCGGTAAATAAACTGTAATTATCTGAATAGATAACCATATAATGTCGGATTTCAGGTCATTCATCAAATTTTAGTTTACAACTTGTTTCACGGATTTCTCTTACCGAGGCAAGTTTGTGATAAATTCTAGACATCTTGAAGTGCCTTGTTTGCATACTATGCTTATTCTAAGTCATGCAAAATAATGATGCAGGTATTTGTAGCCCGTGAGGTATACAGCCGTTGAAACTGGCGACCCTGCATTCGCAGCATTTCAACAGCTTCAGATATCCATGAGTGAAATTTATTTCTATTCAAATTTTATTTCAGACGACGTAGACTAGAGACGAGGCGGCTGATGCAGAAAAGATGGTTCATTGCTTGCTAGAGGAGGGCTTGGATTCATTTGTTCCACTTTCTAGTTATTCAGTGTTTAATGGACTGTCAAACGGCGATCTTTGGTGAAATAAGAATTCGATAAGTCAAAAGAATCTTTTGACAGCAGGCCATGTATGGCTATAGCTGCAAATAATTAGTGTTGTGCGAGCAGTACTGAAAACATATTTATTACCTTTTCTGTAAAATTGACTTCCTTTAAAAGGGATGGGGTGGGGGTGTCTGTTAGGACAGATTATGGCCTGATGCGGATGAAAACTTTGAAGCAAAATATTTCAAAACAATTTTTTTTTGTTTTGTTTTGGTCATTGTTGTTTACCGCAAAGTGCCTCTTGGCAGTCCATCAACAGTATTAAGTTTGGTATCATCTTAATTTCAACCCCGCAGGTTTAAAAACAAGTTATTCTTTGCTGATATTATATGACATTTAAGGTTATCTTTAGACTGTTTGTTAGTCCAAAAATTGGTGATTTCGTTCCACTTCTGTTGCCTCTGCTAGCCTTTGTGTTTTTTTTTTCTCTTTTTTTGGCTTTCCCAACTTATGTCTGGTGAAAAATAGTTTCCACTTGTGAACAAAACAATTAAAACACAGATAAAACAAATTTCAGAGTAACAGTGTGGCATTAATCAAACATTCAGCATTAGATGTTTAAGAAAGAGAACTGGTCTGAGGAACAGTGTTGAGAATGTGTTCAAAGATGTCACCTTTGAAACTTGACATTTTGCTTACATTGTTCGTTCTGTTCTTGCGGTATGGATAATAGAGACCTCTTCATTTTCTAAACTGCAAACTGCTGAAAATTATTACGGAGGTCAGTTCTCATAAGATTTCATTGTGAAATGGTGAATTTAAGAAACACTGCATCTCTGTTGACCCCTGACATTTATGAATATGTTCGTATAATACGTGTCGATCACAGAATAAGAGGACTCAATGTGCAAAATAATAAAGTTCTGTGATAATTACTTATGATAAGTTCTTGGTTGTCTTTGTTGTTTCTTACTGAAATCATCAAATAGGTTATGCTTTACTCATACTCGATATCCAGTCCACTTATGACCATTTGCTTATTTTATGCTTTTATACTTGCGGGGTTGAAAACGGTGCCAAACCTGGAAAACATCAACACTTCTGACTTTCTTGCAAATTTATTGTGGCGAACCATCTTTTCTGATTGTTAGCTGCTTTTACATCTATCAATGTATGAAATAATGATGATTGTCCTTAGCAGAATAGCCTCGCAAGTAGAAAAGCACTCTGTTGTCATCGCAAAGGTGACCGTATTATGGAATTGTGCTATCTGATTAAAAAAGTGTTGGTCTGCTCAAACATACCTCTGTGGAACGTCTGTTTTCATGTAACTCACTTAATCATACTTATACGTAAATTTTCTGTCAATTGGTCAACCAACTCCGTGCAAAACATCTTACTCAATATAATGCTAACATTATCATTTAGACACATGGTTAAACTTAAACACGGATTAACAGTTTCTTAATCAAATTATTTGCGCACCAGGCCTAGTGTGCAGTCCGTTATTCAAGAGTTGAGCCTTTATTATCGCTACAGTGTTTGAATTCATTAAGCAAGACTATCTACTAGACAGAATGTTATCCATTAATGAAAATGCGATTTCCACGGACAAGCCTCAATTCAGTTTTTTGACAAGAGATTCTGGTGCACAAGACTCCGTCGTCGTTGGTGTCATATTCGTCTACGTCACCGATACCATCATATTTCAAGAGAAACAAAAATGGCTGAAGATCTGTCATCAAATAGTTGTTATCACATTACCCAAGCAGTCCTGTTAACGGCAGATGTGACAACCAAGATCGGCCCAGGAGCTCAAAACCTAGCCTCTACAAACTCTTCGTAACAGCCACCTCACCTCTCTTACGAATCAAACGCATCAACTTAAGCTGATCTGGACTTGCACCTCTTTAAGCAAAAATATTTTTTTCTTGTTATTTGCAGTCAATTACAAGCAAGTTGGCAATAATTATTTTCTTTATTACTGTATTTTGCGGCATTTACTGGGTTACAGATAGGTTTTTTGATTGAATTTTCAAAAGCGACCGAATGAATTAAAAGGTGTAGGCTAAATAAGTTAACTGGTTTCCGTAGCTGCAGATGTTCCGCATTTCTGATTCACTTCACAAAAATCAGGAATGAGTGTGCAGGAATCTGGCGTTAGGGGCCTTAGACTTGACAGTCTTCAGTTTCTGAGCACGGCTTACAAACCGCATGGCCATGCTGCTTCCACGCTGATATACAGTACATGAAAAAAAACAAAACCCAATGATGTCGCAAACAAAAGCTATGATTCTGCATCATAAGGAGCTCATAATTGATTACGCAAGTTTCGACCATCCTGAATACCAGAGTACAAACATTTTATCACGAGTTGAAGAAACGGACCCAGGAACGATGTAAAGCAGGACCGTAATTGTCTCATTAGGGCACCCAGAGAGAGTGTCACCCACACTCTACCGCTTATCATTTTTTCGTACGCTCTCTCTCTCTCTCTCTCTCTCTCTCTCTCTCTCTCTCTCTCTACCTCTCTCTATCTCCCTGTTGCGCTCCTGTCCGGTTCCTCTTTCCGCCACTGCATTGTCAACTTCATAATTTCTTACTTATCTCTGGCAAAGAGACTTTTCCCCTCCACCCCCTGCTCAAAAGGTGCTAAGTCATCGCAGTGAGAGTGGTAGTGATGGCCTTGAATGCAAACCTTCCCCGTCGAAAAAAAATCCTTCACAGAGCTGTTGTCTTAAACATTAACAACAATAACAACAACAAAGGCTTGAGGCTTTAGCATCGCGTGATACTCCACACTGTCGTTTGCACAGAAAAAAAAATGACAAGATACATTTCCACGAGGGCTAGAGAGAACTATTAAAATCAAATTAGACCTATACATGTGGGATAATGTATGCTATTTATCGCATTAATCCACACCACACCATATAGAAATATTCTCACTCTCATAATTTTAAATCTAGTCCTCTCGATACTGTAAAGGCAATTTTACTATACCTGTTAAAGATCTAAATTCACCAGTACTTTATTAATTACAGATATGTCGGTTACTTAAGTTTTTCTGAGGCTTTCTTTGTTCTGCGGTAATGAATTTTGTCCTCTTGTTTGCATATTCTTTCTAAGAGAAGGTGTGGGTAGAGAAGTTTTAAAACACGGTGGGGTGTCCTCACGCCAGTTTGAGAGTCTTTATCCAAAATGCGCCAGGAGATAAGGCTTAGTATGTTAAGAAAAAGAAGAGAAAGGAAATGAATATCGCGAGAGGGTTTCGAGTACATGATAACGAACATACTTGTGAACTGGTCTGGGATGGAACACAATCTGGGAGGGATGAACTTCCAGTTTACATTTGCAGATTAAAAAAAAAATCATAAAGGGGTGAAGAGCTGATAGGCTTCGTGTCTCACATTCTGTTCAAAATGTTTATGTCGTGTTCCGGTTAGAACCGACCTTGTGTTTGTCTTGATATCAGGTAAGAGGGTATCTATTAGGAATTATAATAAACTTGACTTTAAAAATTATCAGGAGGCTGTATAGTGTAACAGTCATAAGTGGCTCAAGAGATAATATGTACAATAGGGGCAAAGCATCTTACATTTCACTTGCAACAAGAGTGCAGCGCGGTGTGATATTCATCAAATTGATTAAAAAGTGTGGTTTGATGATTTCAACAAAATTTATCAGGAATTAAGGGATGGATCCACTCTGACATCTTGAGAAACAGTGAAGTATGTGACTTGCTTATGGAATTTGTTCAAATTTCGAACCTCTTCTTCGTTCTGCCCGCCAATGACTGTCAGATCAACAGGTCACACTCACCTCTATGACGACGTGCTGCTGCCCAGGTCCTCCACTGGCCAATAAAGTTGTGTCTGTTTTAGGATGGTATGAGATGATTAGTAGATGCTTGAATGTTTGTGAACTTAACTATAGATATAACTGAATTATATAACTGTTCTGCATGCTAAAGGGCTCAGACATCGATTCCAACTTTAAATGTCTTTTGTACATCTCTGCTTAAGCCTGATGTGGCCAGTCCTTAGTCTGAAGACAGTGGTTTGTTGTCTCGTTGATATATCCTACTGAAAACACCTATATTCAGGATTTCGTATGGCCTTACTATCTGGACATTAGGAAAAGGAAGGAAATGAATCAAATGGTTGAGTACCTCGGACTGCATCTTAAGTAAATTAATGAGCAGAACGTGTGGCGCTATGAAAGCTGACCTATTTGTCCTCTTGTAATTGGAAAGCTTCAATGCAACCGTTATTGCGCAGTGGACCCAACTTCAGTGTTAAGATACTGTAAACGTAGACCTTCAGTAAATTTATGTAGTGTCACAGTGCTTAGACACAGACTCTTTCATACAATCTCAGCTTTTCGGAGCGATCTGGGACACAGATACGCACGGAACTGTCAATGGACGTAGATTTCTCACTATTGTGATTACAGATATCCATGTACATATAAACCGACATGAAACATACCTCCTTTTTTAACAGGCGAACGTGACTATTTATGGTTTGCTACCGAACACTACATACGGACTAAAGGTAGGTCACGGTCAACATTGTCTATTTCATAGGTTCTCCATTTATGTGCTAACTTTTTTTTTCGTTATCTTTGTCTCATTGGCCCTATTCTTCCGATATCCCCATACTATATCTTACTCTCCGTTACATCTGTAGAACACGGTGATGCTTGTGAGTGAGTGTATTTCTGGTAACTATTTACTATGGCTGAATGCCAAATGAAAATATTCATTCATTCATTCATTCATTCATTCATTCATTCATTCATTCATTCATTCATTCATGCAACAACCAAATAATATTATGTTCTCTTTATCTCCCTGCCTTTTTCCGCAATTCCACCATTTCTATACATATTATTCCAGAAACTATTTCGAAAGGGAAAGGGATGAAAAGAGCAGCGTAGTCTTCATTCTGCCTTCCAACTTTTTGTTTTAAAATTTTCTCAGCGCCAGTTTTCAGTTCTGTCAGACCCTCTCCAATTCCGATTATCCGTTTAAATTTCTGAGGTCGCCCTGGTTTGGAATTTGCCACACGACAATTCAAATACTTCAACTGATTCCACTAATCCCCTCTTATCTGGGTGGACTGGGCAAACACTGACCGTCAGTGCATTTCTTGTACAACACCAGCTTTGTAAACACTAGCCTGGTTCCGGCCGTTCAAAATTGCACAAGGTCAGTCTGGTTGCTCTTGCGAGAAATTTTAGGCGACATTCGATGGAACACAAACGACTAGGGATATCCAGCTAATTATAAAAATATCAGAACGATTTAAGAAATCCAGACAGGAAATTCAGTTTTATTTTGAATGAATCGGTGAAAGAATGTAGTCCTATTACTCAGTGTTTTCTCAAGACCTCGAGATCGCGCAATCACGCGACTCTCCGTCAGACCCCTTCCTAAAAATACATTAAAAGCCTACCGATCTCCTGTTCTTTTTTGCATTCCAAAGTTGGTATAGCTTGAGAAAAATCTAAAGTCTTTTAACAAATTTTCACATCCCTCTCCCCCTCTTCCTCACCTCAAATTTATGACAAAAGGGAGAGGGGGGGGGGATGTCTCTGCCAAACCATATGACCGGAAGAAAACTGCGTTCGGAGAAGGAGGAGGGCTGAAGGAAGTAAACTGCTGATGGTCAATCACTTTTCCACAATTTCCTGAACAGCTTCACTAGCTCTTTGTCGCCCTGTTCCATGGCTTTCAGTATGACACTATTTGTCATCCTGTTCCATGGCTTTCAGTATGAAGTATGACACTATTTGTCATCCTGTTCCATGGCTTTCAGTATGACACTATTTTTAATTAGTCAACTCCAGTGAAGCTCACATCCAGTTTAAGCAAAATAAGGCTGCGATTGCATCATCCAGTCTCGCCTCCGAAAACTACAGATGCAACAGCCAGTAAAAGCCAATGTTACAGATGATATTAGCCAGCCATATTTCTCTGATAAGGAAAAAGTGAAAAACGGAAGTCCCTCATTACCCCTAGTCACCCAACCCCCCCCCAATCCCCCCACTCCTACCACCAAAGACATGAGACTTCACATTCAAAGAGGCACCAACAAATGATCTTGCACATCCCCTTATATTCTTACTACACTAAACTCTTTCCAATATCATCTACAAGTCGATGGAATGTCAGAGTAAGTCTCAACAATTCCCACCTTTTCTCCTCAGTTCTGGAACTACCCCTATATCTGCAACTCTACCATCATCATTATCATCGGCAACACCGCCAACATCACCATAATTTTAACGCCATCTTGGCACTCTTAATACCATTATTACGAATCTACAACCATCACAACCACCAGCATCACTACTAATAGGCAACAACAGATACAGCATAAAAGCATCGGGTTTTTTTTTGTTTGTTTTGTTTTGTGATAGGTGATGCCGCTCGTGGATATGTCTCTTCACAAAAACCTCAATAGCACACTCTGGGCATATTCCGACGTACACATCTTCAACACAGTTCCCCTCCGTCAGAACTGTAAGTATTGAGAAGTATGATATTTTCGGAAAATAAAAACTTCGGATTTAATCATATGCGCAATGAACTTCGCATATGTAACAAAATCGTAGCGCTACCCGCGGTCGTATATAAAGGTTAGAACAGTGAGCCCTCATAATCTAGGAATATAATGATTATTTCAAAAGAAGAACTTTCCTCTCTATCCTTACTGGGCTAATTTGTTTGGTCCCTCCAATTTGACAGAATGGGAAGTCACACCCCGTCCTTATGTTTCAGGAGCCAAATTGTAAAAGCTTCTTTGAGCCATTTGATAAAAATTTCTTCTCGAACCACAGGAACGCGTTCCGAGATGGCAGAGACTAGTCTGCAGGTCTGATGCCACCACTGTGCTCAAATTATAAACTGTTTACGTTGGGGGTCCTTCGGTTAGATTTTTCACAATTTTAAATTAGATGAAAAGGGATAAAAAATTTGGCCTTCTTTTGTAGATCACAGGCCCGCACAAATGAAATCCGCTGAAGGCCTACAACAATTATTTTTTTTACAAATTCAAAACTGAATTTCACCACTTTTGCGGTGTGGTTTCATGTAATATGATTATTTCTACACAATCTGTCCTTTGGATAGTCCAATATTTTAGACCAATTAGGCTCCTGCAACATTTTAGCAAAGGAAATATCAGTTTCTTGCCAAGCAAGAAGGCTGCCACTAATGCTGTAGAGACAGGAAACAATACACTGACTTGCGAGTAGTGTTTGCCGTACATAGATCTTTATTATCTGTATCGTGCGCTGTCTGTTTGCCAGTGTACATACTCTGATCTTCGTCCACTTACCACAGCTGTGGTCTGGGTTTGAGATAAATAAACTTGTTGAACTTATATCTTTGCCGGATTCATTAACATACCGACTACCGTTGATTCTTGCCACATCCTCGCCCGACATAAAGCCGTTGATAAGATGTTCCACTAACAAATTTGAGACCGCAAATGGTTGCCGCCATGTTGCAGAGCCTTTTCTTCCTGTTTTGCTTAAAAGACGACAAATCTCAACCAAGCATTTAGTAAATGTGGAATAACCACTCACACTTCCTCCCTGTGACTGCCGTGCACCCAGTACCCGTTGCTAAGAACTGCCCACAGTGCACAAGGAAGTGGTGTGGCTTCCCATTTTGTCAAACTGCAGGGACCAAACAAACACAGCCGTGCACTAAAATTTACATCATTAGAGTTTGCTAGTTTTAATGGTGTTGTTTTTTTTATTCCAGGACACTGATCACGTGATGTGTGCATGCCCCAAATTTTGCATAGTTCCGAAAATACCATATTGAAGGGTTTTCATATTTTTTATCATGTCACTTATTAGCGTCAATTTATATTATTAGCGTCAATATAGGTAGCGTGGATGCTGATATTACAGACTGATTTCTATCTAAACCAGACGTCACCAACTTGTAACGAAAGCAATAAATTATTTGAAAAAAAAAACAACTTTGTGAGGAGGTACTGGGATATCCAAACTATTACTATTGTGCAGAGACCTTGCAGCCGTCCAATCTTATTTTCATATCTACTCTTCGATACATGATGTATATTTGATGGGCTTAAAACCCGTTTTGATGGAAGAGGCGAGAAGAAGGATTTGGGGGAAAAATAGGAGCAATCGCACCACAGCACTCCCTTCCTATGAAAAAGAAAACAGAGAAATAATATAATATACTGTCAGCAGGGAAGTGGGCTCCTAACTTCCATTAATCCTCTAATTCTCTCTACGCTTTACCCATTCCGTTCTTCGTTTTTCTTCTCTTTCCCCTCCCTTTTGTTGCTTCTGTTATTCCGTCATCGAAGATATCTCGCCCTCTCCCACCCCAGACCGCCCGGCCCCCTCAGGTGACCTGCAAACTAATGTTAACGAGTCACGGCAAGGAAGGGCGAGATACCACTGATTTTGACCCGCATCATTCTTAATCGATCTTTTTAAAACACGTCCTGCGATTACAGCGGTGTTATCAGAACATCTCAGATTGTGCGTTGGAGATAAGGCCTGAAGGACTGTGAAGGACGCAGGAGGGAGAAGAAATAGAACAGGGGGAAGCTACGAAAAGATAAGAAAAAAAAAGGGACGAAATCTGGAATGAGAGACTCAGGTCTTCGACAGGCAGGCAGGCAGGCAGGCAGGCAGGCAGGCAGGCAGGCAGGTAGGCAGGCAGGCAGGCAGGCAGGCAGGCAGGCAGGCAGGCAGGCAGAATATTTGTAGTTGAATGCTATGACAATGGGAGGATAGTAATGGGTATTATGGCAGTGATAAAAAGGATATAGGGGGAAGTGGAAAGGCAAGAATGCGATATGAGCAGTACGATAGTTGGAGATTTTTTGCTATAAGATACAGTATCTCTATTTTTCCATTGTATTAATTAATTATTACAAAATATGAATAGATAACTACCACAGTCATACCAACAGATAGACATATCTACATCCTATTATGTACTCAAACTACCAGCACACTGAGGTCGTGTCGTGGTATTTTTTATGTATGAATCAGCTGCTTTGATTTGAAATAAATAAAAAAGCATTGGCTATCATATTACCGGGACAGTCCAGCTTGACGTGGCAAAGATCCTTGACATTGTACCTGTATACAACGTTAATAATGTTAGTGTCTGCACTCTGTTAATTATTATAAGTGTAACACATAATAATGTAACATGTTACACTTTTATACCCACACCACAAGATCAAAGTCCCATTACATTAGGAGAAAAGCAGGTTTTTTTCCTCGGAAACTGAATAAATCGATTGTGTAGGACAGCTAGCCACGGCTTGAAAATTTTGAATGAAAAAAAAAAATGAAAATAGGCCTTTTATTTATCCCGTTGGTATCTTGTTTTACAGCGGGCATACAGTGTTAAACATCTGATTTATAATACTGTAATAAACTTACAATTATTTATTTCTATAATCAATCGTTTATTCCCAGCATCAACAACATGGAGTCCGGCAGTCGTGTCGATAGCCAGCACCTCGCCTATGTCAGAGGGCGGACAAGGTGAGAAATATTGAGAAGATGCTACGGAAATTACTGTTATAATAACAACAGTGAAATCGACGACAACATTAGGAACAGCAACATCAACATTTTGACCGCAGTATGACGGTCATTTCTCTGCTGCCGCTGTGTATGAAACGATGACGATGATGATGGTGGGACGATAAGGGCTTTGTTTACCCGTCAAATAGTGATGAATGATTGTGAATGATGATAATGATGACGAAGCTGACATAATGGTACTGACCAGTCGAGAATGACGGAGGAAGGGAGCAGAATAAAGAAAAGAAAAAGAGAGAGAGAGGAGTCATGTACATTTTCGACACACCGAGAAGACACACTACGTAGACACACTACGCAAACACACTACGAAGATTTCAGATTCAGAATTGTTACGAGGCTCTAAGCCAATAACATAATTCAATTCATAAGCATCTAGTATTGTAGGAGAAAGAAGAAGAAATGACAAAACAGTAGGGGCGGTGGGGAAAGAAGGAAAGAAAGAAAGAAAGAAAGAAAGAAAGAAAGAAAGAAAGAAAGAAAGAAAGAAAGAAAGAAAGAAAGAAAGAAAGAAAGAAAGTAAGCAAGCATATGGAGGAGACTTATCGGGCTATTGTACAATTTTTTTTTCAGTTTCCATGCATTGGTATGCATAATATAGAGTCTCAGCTGTCTGATCGTCTAAAACGTGTATTGAGTAAAAATGCCAACCTGCGATAAAGACCGAGAGCACTGGCTGTCAGGTGGACCAAAGTGTGATCAGTATCAACGTTGCAACGCTATCGATCACATCGTATCAAAACTGGTTTCATCTAAAGGAAATTGCTATGACTAACCGTTTTAAGTTGTTTGGCTTTGGCAAAACACCGCTGATTATCTAAAGCCCTATTGATAGCAGACCTTTCCGAAAACCTACAAAAGCCTTTCCACATGGCTAAATTAGGGAAGTCGATGCCCACTTTGATTTACTTCGGAACTTTGAAAATTTACAGCGACATCGTTTGTCTACCATTAACTATAAGTATTACCCAGACATTCACACTTTCAAGCTCATTCTCAGGCCATGGTAAAAACTGGATTTTTTGTCTTAGCACTAGCAGACTGATTCGGGAAGATGAATTATGTGAACAAGGCATTAATTTTTATGACGGCATTAATTTTTATGACCGAGCATACGATTTTTTTTCCGTAAACTGGTAGAATTGTAGACTGCTTTGTTTGCAGAGTCGGATGACGACATCTTAGTGTGGCCTATCGTGTTAGGTGTCGGCCTTGTGCTGCTGCTAGTGATTGGCGTGCTGGTGTTCTTGAGGTTTCATTTTCGGAGACGCCCACGCCAGATGTCCATAGCCCTGATCGACGTTCAGGATATCGAGTATAGGCCCTACTCATATTTTACACCCGGAACAAGGTAAGGGCTTTAAAATCTTATACAGCGGTTTTAAAGCCTTATTCAAAAGTGCTAGAAACAAGGTAGGGCTTTAAAGCCTTGTACAGATATGGCTTCATGCCCCCTACAAATGGAAACTAGTCTTTTGAGCTGTCACAATGACCTTAAGGGAAGTGACATCTATCTCGTATGTTAACTTCCCGAAACTCCTCTCCTCTCCCTTTTCTCTTGAAAAATAATATAATGTCAAGTGTGCGTTCGTACGATATGAAGTTCGTTATAAAAGCAGATATGAAGACTGTGAATTGATTGAACTTTGATTGACTGAACTATTGAGTTACTGGTAAGAATATGGTAGTTTACTCCTAAGCGACATAACTCAGTACTAGACAATAAAGCACACAGGCCATAATGTAGACATACGCAAGAAGTCGAAGTAAAATATTGTTTTCTCATAATATAGCAAAACACATCATATGGAACCAGAGAAACAGCAAGCGGTCACATTGAAGCTGTTATGACAGTCAGCACATTGTCTCAAATTCGGCCTTGACCATGTCCTTGCGCCCTATAACCACTGGGTAGCAGCCGCAGCCATTGTCTTTCTCCATTATGCCGTCAGTCTCAGTTTAACCTTCAGCTATGTATAATAGGTGTGTGCTGTCCTCCTTCAGCAAATCTGTGATGCTCTAATTCAGCTTTGTACAATATATAATGAACATCCATTAGCAGAACCATAGGAATCAGTGGGAATAAAACCATCTTCGGCCATTTTGCCAGAAGAGACAAAATTCACGAAAAGACCGAACTTGATGTCGTTGCAACTCGACCTACAATACTGATATTTATGCTGTGGACCTAATATTTAAATTTCATTTGTCCACAGTTTAGAAAGTACAAGGGCAGTTCACTGCCCCGTGGTGGCCGACGAATGGGAGCTGCCTCTTAGTTCCCTCAAGTTTGGACCAGTTCTCGGGTCGGGAGCCTTCGGAAAAGTGGTGAAAGGGCGTGTCACCCGCGCTATGTTGACGCATAGAGGTGTGGCGTCATTGCTCGCTGAAGACGAGACGTCGCTCGAAGATGGTGACAAGCTGTGTGCCACTGTAGCCATAAAGATGTTGCAAGGTATAAGATCCCAAGAGGATAGAAGGAAGGGGAAAAGGAACTAAAGGATGGAGAGAAAGACAAACTTGATTTGGGGGAGGGGAAGGGAGCGGAGGGGGAAAAGAAGAGACGAGAGAAGAAGATGGAGGATACGAAAATAGGAAAGTGAAGGTGTTACCGTGACCAAAACGTTTCCACCACAGAAAAAATGGAGAGGGGGGAATGGGAGGTTGGCAAAGCAAGATAGACAGTTCATTTAAAGACACTAAAAGTCTGTGTAGGAAGGAAAGTAATCAATGAGAAATATTCTATAGGTCATTTCCTTTTTCGCTGCCAGAGGACTGTGACAGTCGCTACAAACAAGACTTCCTCAAAGAGATCCGGCTGATGAAGAAAATCGGTTACCATGACAACGTTGTCAGCATGCTGGGCTGCTGTACTTTGCGCGACCCCATTTGTCTTGTAGTAGAGCACGTGGAACACGGTGATCTACTCAATTACTTGAAGCAAGTTCGGCTGCAACTGCACAAGGTAACTTTGTCTTTCTGCAACAGTACAACAGTGTGCTTGGATGACGGACGACCTTTGCAGCGAACAAACATGAAATCATTGGGATAGAAACTGCAATTCGTATGCAATATATGTCTTAATGACAATAATATATTGGGATATTGCATCGCAGTAGTAGAAAACTAGATCCAGGTTTAATTTATTGCTTAGATCTAATGCATATTATGCTCCCTTAGTGGATATTACTGTACTGTATATTCAAATTGAGAGTCGTTTGTACTGTAATTTGTTTTACGTTTTTTAGATAGGTTTTTGCTATACATGAAAATTAGCAATGTACTGCACTGCAAGCTATTTAGCTACTGCTCAGGTTCATTACATGCCCAGCACTATGGCCTCATTCAGCAGAATGTATCCACTTTTGGCGGCAAATAAAGTGACATCTTCCCTTGCAAACAAACATTAGTTAACACAACATTAATATATCGACTTTCTCAGCGATTAAGTTACGTAAATCAGGCTGGAGTAAAAGAGCCACTATGGCTGGATTCAGCCAATGAATATCTTTCATCTCCAGCCCACAATGACACAGGTGCTAGAAATGTGGCTAAGTTGACCTCAACGTCCAGGTAAATCTTTGGGGCCCCGTTCATTAATTGCCTCACACCGCTCATCGCATTGTTTTCCTATCTCCTTTCAGATCAGTTCTAGTTTAATTCGTCCATCTTTCAACTTTTTATCTTACATCTTCACCCGACAGATCTCGAAAGAAACACCTCACTACATAAATAACGGTGTGGATGTGCTTGGACCCTTGGATCTCCTAAGGTTTGCATGGCAAGTAGCAAAAGGAATGGTGAGTGTACAAACTCCTAAGTGACTAGAATGGCATTCTTCCTCTGTTTTACTTGTTCACACTTTAATATCAAAGCAGCAAAATACCGTATCGATACCTACTGTGGTCATCTTTGTCTTGTGGACCGAAGATAAGATACTTCTATCACGCTGTCGGTAGGTCTTTTTCCCCATCCTACGGTTCAAAAAAATCGGGAAGCGTGCAAAATAACTACTTACCCCCTCCTGAATGAAATATCAGGGATATGCATATCTGCTTCTTTCTTTCTCTATTCGAGTGATCTGTGCTGCATATTTAGAAGTTGATGCCTCCCCCCCCCCCC
>JAWQUT010000032.1:1944313-1968615 GCA_033807755.1 Ellobium chinense
CCCCACCCCTTCATCCTTCAACTATGCTCAGATTTCTCAAAGCTCCTCTACAGCTAATTTCATCTGTGATATGGCTGTGGGGTCCATTACCTGTCTAGATCTAGGCTGATCTGTTGGAACAGAGACACATTTACTGCTAATTAATTTTTTCTTCCCCGAGGGCATCTGAAGCTCGAAATTATAACAATATTGTTGCAGTAATAGAACTACTACTACTACTACTACTAATAAATAATAAATATGCTTTTTAAAAAAAAAACTTGTGTGCAGGCTATAATCGCTCACGAGAATTCATACTATCGTGAGCTCTGCAGGTCAGATTATTCTGTAATTTGCAAGTATCCACAGGGTGAACTTTGTGCCGCTGCTATTTCAAGGCCTTGGTCATTTCAGACACTAGTTTACCCGAACCAAGTAAATAAAGCTACCGGCTTAACCGAGAATCAGTATAAATGAATTGTTGATTGCTCAAAGAAGGCTTTAACATAATGTTCAAATCTTAAATCAAAGCTCGGACATTTTGATCCTAAGTCTAAAGCCATAACTATTTGATCATCTTTCTCATTTATTTCATCGTTATCTCTTGCACAGGAGTTCTTAGCCTCCAAAGGCTTCGTCCACCGAGACCTGGCCGCCAGAAACGTGCTGGTCGGCGCCAAGAAGACCTGTAAGATCGGAGACTTCGGCCTGGCCAGATACGTCTACGACGACGCCGTCTACGTGAACAGGAGGGGAGGAAGACTTCCGGTCAAATGGATGTCAGTGGAAGCCATTTTCGACATGTCTTTCTCCACGGCCAGTGATGTGTAAGTATATAGAATAATATACTATACTGAGGCTATGTCTTTTTCCATGGCCAGTAATGACACTATGTAAGTAGAATGAAGATACAGTACTATATTGATACTCTGCTGAAGCGTGAGTGTAATGTAGAAAAGGAAGTCGTGTTAGCAGGCAACAGCCTCGATATAAAACTTATAAGCCTTATTGTTATACTTATTACCCAGAATTACACATACTGTAGTTAAAAAATTGACTTGGATGTAATGCCTTGAGCAAGTTTAACCTGCTCTTATCACAATATTTGACTTATTTCATACTTATCTGCCCGTCTCCCAAAATGTTGTTAATCAGAACACACCATGAGTAAACAAGGCAGCTTCTCTTCTAATATAATAACAAACCGTGGTGGAATCATGCTAAGTTCCCGAATGTCTTAGCCAGAAGGCATTAAAAAAACATGATATGTCAGTGGTTTCAGAAATGAGAGCGATGTTGACATGTATATTATCACTTCAGCAGGCCTGATCACTTAAGAATATTCTCAACTCACTGAGCCGTTCAACAGCGCTGAGGTCATTTACAGGCATTGTCACCAGCATTCTAATAATATCTTTCATTTCCTATAGCCATGTCCCAGGTTTTACAGACACGTGGACTGTGAAATTGCGTGAGCAGGCAGTAATAGGATATTAGATTTATTAAACTTATTATTAGCATTATTACTAACCCACATACGTGTGAACTTTCAAGGCAGATGTCTTAAAAACAATTCTTCATTGCTAGAGAGTATGAATAAGTGTGACAGAATCAGATTAGATGAACGATCTGTCAGACTTGTTGTTTGGTTGTATTCACTGTCCATAAGAGTGGTAAGACCCTTTCAGAGACTGAACTGTGACTAAATGGTTCCAGATGTACAGTCGTTAGAATGGGAGGATGAAGTGTCGGTGTGTGCAGTAAATAATTTGAAGAGAGCACAGGTGCCAAAGAGGAGTAGGATAATATATCGGGGAGTGGACAGATAGAATGAGTAACATGAAATCTGTAAAGGGAGGTAAGCCCGTTCTTAGAGACAAGTGAATATTAATGGATGATTGCTTCCCTTGCTACAATTTGAACCCTACAACACTAAATACGGCTAATTATTTATCCTTTCAACAAAAATGCATGGCAGGCAGTCTATCCTGACTTTCTCCTCAACTTCAAGTTAAATACATGATATCATCGTTCTTTCCTTGAACTGAAGTTTATGCAAGATCTAGATCTAAGTGGATAAAAGCGATTCAACAAAAAACTGGGGACAAACTGGCGGTTTCAGTGGGGAAAAAAGTAAAATTTTACTGTATTCGCAATGACTGTTATATCTCCGGAGACGAAGGCGCAAGGGGATTAGTCAAGAGAAAGAGTCACCAAGTCCACAATTTTTTATGCGTCTCACATGCTCAAGAGCAGTGTCAGAACATAAAGTTAAAATAAATGCCATGTCAACATCGCCCTCATTTCCGAAACCACTGACATACCAGGTTGAACATGTTGCGTTTTTAATGCCTGTCTCGCTAAGACATTAGGGAACTTATCATGATTCACCTACGATTTGTTACCATATTAAGGAAAGAGGATGTCTTGTTTACACATAGTGTGTTTTGATTTACTACATTCTGCTTTTTTTGGTTGTTTTTTTTGAGCAGGTAAGCGTGACATAAGTAATGGGCATAATGCTATCAGGGCTGGATTAAACTTGCTCAAGGCTGTAGCCCTAAGTAAATTTTGAATGGTTTTCACAGAAATAGAGGATCTGTAATGAGTGTTTGTTTGATATCAGATTATGAAATGAGTTATACATTTATCGTATTCGCAAGCCTCTGGCTCTGATATCAAACAAACACTCATTACAGATCTTTTTTATCATATAAACACTAACTAATAAGAGAATGAACTTTTAATCGTGAAAAGGACCCTGAAGTGGCCCTCACCCTGTTTGAGACACGTCAGTTACAACTGAACTGAATGAACCACGCAGTCACGCGACACAAAGTAGATCCAAACAGCTGACAACCATCGATGAAAGTTCATGTACATTTCATGTACTTTTAATTCAGATGTTTTTAACTGAACTGAAACTGAGGCGTGAAGAGAACGATGACAAGCGATAAGAAAGACCGACTATAATAATTTGTTTGAAAAATCTTGACAGAGAGAAACCCTCACGGCAGTCAAAATAGTTATAAAGAAACGACGTCACATATTCATGACGTCATAAAAGAAACGACGTCACAAAAGAAACGCCTAGAAGTTTCCAAGGCTTCCAATCAAATTATTCGTAAGCAAGTCAAAGGTCACATTTATGTAACATTTGACATACCAAAAAATTATAACACACTTTCATGTTACCGGAAATAGGTCCTGTTAATAATAATATGATAAATGTGGTGCCTCCATTCTCCTCGCCCCCCCCCCCCCCCNTTTTTTTTCCCCCAGGGACATTTACTTTGGCTAAATGGGCTAAACGTATTGAGAACACGTGCAAGTCTTTTTTGGAAGGAAAGAAGAAAGAGCTTGGGATGTTATAATGCATTATAATGTTATAATGATGTAAATCCATCGCGAAATTTGCATGCTCGCTTGAAGTTATGCTTTTCTTTCTGTTTATTGATGCCAAAGTGGTAGACATGTAGACATAGTAATTAATCAACCGTTACAGGCTGTAACATTTTGCTTATGAACTTCGACGAACGTCGAACTTCTGGCTCGTCTCCTTCATTATTTTCGACAACAATCGAATTTTGAGAGCACTCTAATCGGGATCACTATTGAAACATTAAAATCATAAACGGCTTTCTTACCCAGGTCGCTTTTGTGTCGAGTTTGTCAGTCGGGGCTGAGGACCGTTTTTAATCAGTCAACTCCAACAAAACTCTTTTCCAGTTCAAGCAAATATTAATGCAAATAGTAATGTGACTGCGTCATCAAATCTCGCTTCCAAAACTAAAAGATGCATCAGCCAATAAAAGCCAATGTAACACACCATATTAGCCAGCCAAAGTCCTCTGACTATGGAAAAGCAAAAAAGCGGAAGTAATGATTGTTGGAGTTGTGGCGTGCGATGCCCGGATGACCGTGCACGTACAATAACTAATTGTGAGTGGTCTGCAGAGATTTTTATGTCTTAATGAGTGCTTTTCAGTCCGTTCGTTTGCAAATGGCCATTAACCTCACTCCCTCCCACCTTATAGCCAAATTCTTTAAAGTTACACGCTATTCAGTGAGACTGAAATGAAAATTGCTGGGAATTTATGTAACCAGGCAAGGCATATTTTGTATTCTCTACATTACCATTAAGGGGGAAGAATGTGAGCCCAGTCTGATAATTATTTTAAAGATGTTACATATTATTTTAGGAAAGTGTATCACCAGGGATTTTACCAAATTACTGTGATGGATCAATTTGAGAAGAAGGGCGGAAAAAACCTACACTAGAAAATTTCATGCCCCTACCAGGAAGTCTGAAAGTGCTACCACTACACTACAGGGACGCTAACGCCACCGCAGTGTAATTCTTAAATACCTACTGCCTGAATCGGTGCCTAACTTTCACGTGTGAGCCTAGTGTTTACCCGTGACCCTAACACATTTTCCGACCGCTCACATGTAGACAATGATGCCATCAAAAGCGAGTAAAAAAGTGTTTAGCGGCTGTTGATATGCTCAGTCTTCCCACATCTTATAAATACACAGATCGCACACTAATTCCTCAAGTGGTGATTCTTTTCTTTCTTCAGATGGTCTTTTGGGATTGTCCTTTTTGAGATTGTGACTCTTGGAGGAACTCCCTACCCGACCATCCCTACACGAGACATTCTGAAGGAACTGCAGCGTGGCTACAGGATGGAAAGACCAGACAACTGCTCCTTGGAAACGTAAGTCTAACCGAGCTTAGTGTGTCCGATGTCCGATTTGTTCAGTCTAATGTGTCCAAAGCAGGGTTGCGCAAGTTCACCAGAAAAGTTGGTTCAGACCATGTTCAGTTCACCATGAGAAAACAGCCCCAAGATCAAGTTTAGGTCAGTTCCATGAAATATGACTAGTTTTCAAACCAGATCAATTCCTCTTGGGTTTGAAATTGGCATTCGATTTTGGTTTTTCGAGGTAGATCTGAACTGAACTGAAATTTAGTTAGAAAACTGAAGTTCAGATCAAACACCCAAAATAGGTACAGTTCAGATCCAGAACAGTACATCCAAATTAGCCATTAAGCTGAGATCTCGATCACATGAACTCAGTTCTGCCCAACCCAGATACATAGCTGCCAAGGCCGCAGGGAAAGAAATTCAAAGCATCTCTTTCACTTCCTGCGAAATGCACTACCAGCAATTGTAAACACGATCACCACATGAAATATGCGAAAACAAACTTCGGTTTCCTTTAATGTCCAGACAGTCGATAGCACCATCTTATTATACTCCGTATTTTGTTTACGCCACGCTAAGAGTTATTTCTCTCTCTCACACCCTTTGTCAGCATGGAGGTCCGTTTTCATTGGACGCTCTCTCTTGTGCTTTACCTGCCTTTGGGCACTGTTGAGTTTCAACAGTCATTATGATAAATCTATTATGATAAACAGTAAAAATACGAGGCAGATACTTTCAGCATGATTCTGCTAAACATGGACTCCTCTTGATTAACGAGACTTTATGATGACCTTAGAAACCAAGGGTTTTCAGCTTTGGTGTACTGACATTGTGACACAAAGGAATCAAAAATTCGAGGCATTGATATCAGCCTTTCTTCTCTGGCATGTCAAAAGAACATATCACCTGGCCAGGAGACTGAACAAAGATTCAGTGAGATAATTATAGCAGCTCGAAAGAAAGTTTGTTGTCTGAAGAGGGAACAGATTTGAAGTGGCGATCCATTGACGAAGCCAAGATTAAATGCCTAATATGACGTGCAAAACGTTAGCCAAGAACGACCACTTTGGACTTTCACCGTTCACAGTGCCTTATATCGTAGTCACAATATTAGGCCAGCATATTCGTTCTGGGTCTTCGTTAAAGAAGGAAATACGTTTCACAAAACAGCCATCTAAACTGGCTTTCTCATGGCCATATCCGTTACATACAGTCATGACCGCCCCATGACGTAATACATTATGAAATATCATTTGGGTATACCATTAAAGAACATACTTAGCCGAGTGAAAGGAACATAGGATATTAAGGTGGACATAGGCATGGGTTATCTGAAAATACTGTCGATGATTTTGGATATTCTTACTCAACGATATTCAAAGCCTTTGTCAGTAGAATAAAGACGCACACCAGCGTTCTCAGTACAGTGTCATGCAGTAGCCAGTATCTTTGATTTCACTCATGCCCACCTATACATTCTATAACCATCACAGATGGTCAAACAATTTTTATGCTGTTCTTAATACATTGGAATCGTTTGCTAGACGATGTATATTGAACTTTAAACATTGTTTTAATCTCAAGTTTCTGAATCTGAGGCATGACGCTATGGGTATTACTAACACTGGAGTCCCTGTTGTCCTAATCCCGTACAGTGCAAACCATGTCATTGCCAGCAAAGAGAGAGAGAGAGAGAAAGAGAGAGAGAGAGAGAGAGAGAGAGAGAGAGAGAGAGAGAGAGACAGACCTCTTCGTAAGCACGGTTGTCANAGAGAGAGAGAGAGAGAGAGGCAGACAGACCTCTTCGTAAGCACGGTTGTCACTTGAGATATATCAGATAATATACTTCCTTTTCATTGGTCTAGTCAGTCGATAGCACTGCGTATTTTCCACTATTTGTTTTCAGCCTTACTCAACACTGTTTTCTCTCTCTCTCTCTCTCTCTCTCTCTCTCTCGTTCTTACCCTCAAAAAAAAAAAAAAGGCACCTCAGCGAGCATAAGAAAAGTCACGTGCTCCAAGACTTCAGTATTATTATTATCTGCATGGTGTGAGGTATATGACTCCGTATAATGTATGTTGCTCCTTCAGCTCGCTGTCCATGCCGAGGACAAAAATGTCATGAATTATACATTAACGTCTAATGCGTTGGACACTTGCACTCGGTGCTGCTCGCAGACATGAAACAAAGCCATTATTGCATAACAGTTGTTAAAACGAGAACATACTGTCAGTTTTGACAGATTGAATTATAATGTAGAATTGTTCTTTCTCATCACGAAAGAACCTCCTTGCCCTTTATATTACATACAAATCTTGAAACTGTTGAAAGGTTGAAATGACGTATCTCATATCTCGCTTCATCTCAGTGTCCGAGTCGCTCTTTGCCTCTCTCTTATCTTTCGAGATGTGCGACCTATCTCCTCTGTCCGTCAGATAGCCGGCCTACTTATAGTAGATCTATCTCTTTATCTGCCCGTCCAGTGGTCTGTCTGTTGTTCCTGTGTCGAAATTAGATTTCGAGCGCAGAGAGCAACAAGTAAATATTTCCACTTTATGCCAAACTGATCTTTTGACCCTTCATTTAAGCACTAAACGTTCTTCACCTGCTGGCTGAATATCAAACACTTCTGATGCACGGTTGCCTCAAAACACAATATCAGTAAATGTATATTTGAGATAGAAATAGAGTTTATTCAAATCTTTAAAACTCAATTTTCTGAAAGCTACTCAAAGTGGAGATATCCAGTTGTTGCTCACAGCCCTCAATTAGTATGCTGAAATGATCAGAGGAATTCTAATAGTTTGTGTTGCCTAGCGGATGCCACCCAAGGTCAGAAACTATGACTGAAGAAGCAGTCTTATTATATGTACAGAGAGGCTCCTAGACTGCCACTATACATCATCATCATCATCAACAACAACAACAACAAAAGCAGCAACCACAGTAGCTTCACAACAGTAACAACAGGTATTATTTACACATGTAGATCGAAAGATTTAACAGTATGGTACGAGACCTTAAGAAACAGTACAAACAAGCGACTGCTCTATGAGTGATAAACCATCACCGTTAATTTCTGAGGCCAAATACGGTTGGCAATACCGTTTTCATTACCTCGGGCCGAGCAAGGTTTCCACAGGGGATTCGTTGTAGAGCTGGGCCGATACCACATTTCAGCATCGATGAGAGTTTGGGTTTATATTCTGGATATCAATACCGATACCGGGTACTTTACTTCGCAGTAACACGATTGCAACAAAATCTGTAATGAACTAAACAACAACAACAACAACAACAACAACAACAACAACAACAACAACAAATCAGTTAAGGTAAGCCAACAAACAAAAGCAACCAGACGATTGCGACATAAAAATGTATTCTGAATATACTGGTTCCTGTCATTTAATGCAAAACTGTATAATCCAGGCTTTTTTGTTTGTATATCAGCTGAAAAATACATGGTAGAGCTTCATAGCCGAGCAAAAGCAGATTATGTAAAACTGATAAGGATATGATCCTTCAGTGAACTTACAACATACCAAATGACATTATTATTCACGCTTACATTTTTGTTTCACTTGTATGGCTAAAAATGTCTTATCTGCCAGGAAAGAGACCCCCAGACATGTTGAAGTTTTGAGGTAGGGTAGGCTTGTGGGAGGGTGAGCTAAAGGAAACTCAGCTTTATAGTACTGTGAAAGGGTTTATAGTCTCGTGGTTGGGTGAGCTTAAGAAAACTCAGCTTTAAGCGTTGTGGTAGGATGAGCTAAAGGAAACTCAGCTTTGGGGTCTCCTGGTAGGATGAGCTAAAGGAAACTCAGCTTTATAGTCCTGTGGTATGGTGAACCAAAGGAAACTCAGCTTTAAAATCTTGGGCACGTTAATAATCCTTCAACTGCTTGATCCATTTATGAGAACTTATGTATATACATGTACGGTGTGTATTGTTCTATGTGTTCGTATTATGAATGATATATATAACACCGTAAATCAATTACCTTTCGGCATAAATAAAAGTCGCATTTTCATTTTCATTATTTTCATTCTCAACTCGTCGATACCGATACCGACAAAAGATGCTCGGCATCGATACTCGCCCAGCAAATTCCTTGTAGCGGGAGATCATGAGCTTGTGTAGCTGGATGGTGATAGCATCTCTGAGTTACACTGACGGTCTGATAAGATCTCCACGGGCTAAATTATTTCATTCTTCAGCCGGCAAAGCCGGGGTTGGCCCGGTAGTTCTCGAATTGAGATTGCTACGGAGATAGCCGCAGGGATTAGGGCTTAATTTTTCAGGTGCTTTCTTCCGCAGGTCACTAACGTTTCATCAGCCTGTCGTCCCGGCAATAACCACGTACAATGCTCAGACAATGGCAGCAAGCAACGCAAGCCCAGGCCGTCCCGTAATTTTGTTGTGTTTTATGTGTAGATGGCATTCAGAGAGTGTATTTGTATAGTGAGAGATTTAATTTTTTTCTCAACTTTTTTTTTTTTTTTGGAGGGAGAGGGGAGGGGCACAATTCTCTTCCGGCGACCACCTACTTTGACGAGGGGGTGTTTCGCAGGATTGTAACAAAATGTAGGGGGGAGGGGTGTTACATTGCGGGGGATCAGTTATCCACCATCGAACGTTCACATTCTTTACTACCAAGCTGATCAGTATTCTCTGATTCTACGAGGCTGGTTCTCGAAATGTCCTTCAGATGTTGTCATAATTGATTTCCTGCAACACTTGCGGGGCTTTTAATATAATCCTCTATAGTTTAGGCTAGCAGGGACGAATAGCATTTAGTGGGGACTCTGGTGGAGTTGCGGACAGGTCATTTGACATTTTACCATGGCACTAATATTTGCAATGACCAGACCAGCTTTTACTATGATCTGGCAAAAATCTGAGACTCTGATTCTCTGTCCCTTCTGCAGGTTAATGCCGGTCCTCAGCAGGGTAGTGATGTTTACGATCCAGAAATACATCAGGATTCCTGCATTACTCATCTCACACCCACCCCTCCCCCAACCGCCCGCAAAATATGAGAAAACATTTGAATTAGGAATGCAGAAAACAGAAAACAGTCCTCCACTGCACTCATCTAGTCTTTGTTGATCCTACTCTGAAAAAACGTGCATAGTTGTGACACTTGGGTATTATGCTGAAACGAATGATCCGAAGCTGCGTACAGCACGTAGTGTTGCATTGTACTCCACTGCTTTGCTTGTTTCCTCTTGTCATTTTGCTCAGAATGATTTCTTTCTTCGTATAAAATATGAACTTTATTGCGATACTATTTTTCTGTGTGAAATATTTATATCTTACCACTTTCATTTCGTGGTAGTTTTTTTTTTGTTTCCTTTCCTGTGCTCATAGGGGTGTAAACGCATTGAGGCTTTCCTCTAACTCCTTTTGGTATCAATTTATTGTTTTACTGCGTTATACTCCACCCACGAATAAGATGCGGCATGCAACATAAACCATCTTCTCAACTCTCACACTTCTGTCCAAAGACAAGAACTACTGCGCAAAACACGTGCCCGCATTTTCTGTTGCCACACCAATATTATCTTTAGCGTCCATCGCAGGTACCCAAAGGAATATTGGTGTTTTATTGTCCTTCGCTGAGCCGGGGCCACATTCTTGGAGCAGGACAATTTGTAGATCAAGGGGGAAATAACAGCTTCGCTTGACAAGAGGTTCACAGAGCGGTGAAAATCCCCTCTGGCCTCGAGTTCCGACAGCCGCCCTGTGACGCAGACCACCCATGGCAGTGAACAGACTGTAATGAGCGTCATTATTGCTGCCTTGGCAGGTTGGGGTGAGCTGATAGCCATCTCAACTGGTCAGCGTGTCCAAATTAGGGCTGTAGCTGTTTCATCAAGCCGGGCCTGTAGTTACTCAGGCTTAAGAAGGTCTTTAGATACCCTTGGTACATGTTCGCAGACCTGGCTTAAGCTGAGAAGCGTTGTTCCCTAAGCTTCGTCATAAATGTCTTTCACTTACAGAGTTCGTTTGGACAGAGCGGCTTATAATCGCGCGCACTAACCGGGACTTTACCATTTTTAAAAAGGGATTGAGGAATTTTGAGAAATTGACCTGTCTGTGACACGTGATATGAGTTGTAAAACAATATGGTTATAAACCTTACAGATAGTCTTTCCTTGGTCTTCATATTTTTAGGCAGACGTCAGAAGTATTTTCCATTTATCGACTCCTCTTTTCTACCTTGCCAGCATTTTTTTCGTGTCTGGGGAGAAGGAAGAGAGGAGATGAGGCAGCAGATATCCTCAGATCTAAGAGTCGACTGAATGTGACAAAATTTCGTTTCAGCAGCATGATAAGTTTAAAATAGCTGACTCGGCAGTAATCGAGGGTATGGTAGGAATCGCTTTGACAACAACCTACAGCAGCTGCTGTGGCAGTGTCTGAGCTTTGGCAGCAGCCACAGTGATAGTGTCTGATTTTGGCTGCAGCCGCTGTGGTAATGTCTGACTTTGGCGGCAGCTGCTGTGGTGGTGCCCTACTTTGGCAGCAGCTGCTGTGGTAGTGTCTAACTTTGGCAGCAGCTGCTGTGGTAGTGTTCGACTTTGGCAGCAGCTGTTGTAGCAGTCTCTGACTTTTGCAGAAGTCGCTGTTGACTTTGGCAGCAGCCGCTGTGATAGTGTCTGACTTTGGCAGCAACTGCTATGGTAGTCTCTAACTTTGGCAGCAGCTGCTGTGATAGCGTCCAACTTTGGCGGCAGCTGCTGTAGTAGTGTCTAACTTTGGCAGCAGCCACTGTGATAGTGTCTGACATTGGCAGCAGCCACTGTCATACATTGGCAGCAACCACTGTGATAGTGTCTGACATTGGCAGCAGTCATTGTGATAGTGTCTAACATTGGCAGCAGCCGCTTTTGACTTTGGCAGCAACCGCTGTGGGAATGCCTGACTTTGGCAGAAAGTGCCGTGGTAACAAACCAAGCATGCGTAAATCACTCTGTAGCATAACACGATTTGAGAGCCATGGAGCTATTAATAGCAGGAACTGATCTTAACTGCGACAAACCTCGGAACAACTAATCGTTGCAGCGAACTGACTGTAACCGCTATAGACATTGGCAGAGACTACTGTAGACAGCAACCGACTACAACAACAATAATAAATAAATAGTGAAAAAAAAATCAAATTTGCAGTAACCAGTTTAGATGATAGTCTTTAAAGTACTCTTAACAGATTTATTTATATCATCTTTGAACCGTGAACGTGTTTATGCTACGGTCACCTGCAGTATAAAGTATTAAAAGCCTAATCTTTCAGAAAGGAAGGAGGAAGGATACAATTTTGTTTTAAGAGTAATCTAATGAGAGCCATACTCTTATCGTGGGTGCATGTTCAGACATAATAATGTATACGACCAAGCATTCCATTCCCCAGTAATGTTGGGGGGCCATGTTTTGCGACCTTGGAGGTCCATTTTTGGAGGTTTGGCACGTTTTGTCACTTATGGTTTGGTGTCTCTGTATGATACTAGCTCTCCTAGTAATAATTATGATGACTGTTGTAAAACTTGAAATTTTTTTCATAATTCTGCGGAAGGCCCCGGGTGAAAACATTATTTTTATTCTGATATTTCAGCTCATTAAAGAGAAGACGAAGAAAAGAAAAAAAAAGGCTATTTGTACATTGGCATGCCAAATAATGTGGAACCGGTATGCGGAGAGGTTACCTTGTGCTAAATGATTTTTTTTGTTTCAAGATGGAGGAAAAAAAAAACAACAACGCTTCTTTCTTCTAATTTTAAATTTGAAAGTAGGAGTAATGCAAATTCATCGCAGGACTGGGGTTATCTGTGGCACATTAAGCAGACAAATCGGAATAGCCAATTGGCAATCCCTCCCAGTACAGTGGGTTTTATTCATGTTTTTTAATATTTGGGTCCAAGAAATGGCAGTTGCAGTCGAGATAGACAGCTGATCGTGATGTGGATGCTAAATATGTAAGGAAATTTGAACGGCCGTCTCTTAGACCTTGTCACCTTGGCAGGTAGTTGTGATTCTCTAACATTAGAATTTAAAGAATCACGGCTCTTATTATAATTTGGTCTCTTTAATACGTCAGGTCTATAGCAGAAGGTTAGTATGAGGATACGAATCGATGCTTTGACACCCCTTATGTCGAAAGCTTGTTTACCTAAATTTCTTTTGCTGTTCCTTTACATATTTACACTAATACATCACACCGGTTAGTATCCAGTTTATTTGACTATAGCGTGAATTATTCGATATGATAACATGAGACTCAGTTCTCTCATCGCGTTTCACTTGACATTAATGTTTATCCATACCGTGCTGCGAAATCACCTGGATTTTCGTGACTCATGAAACTGTGGTCAATCAGTTGTCCAGACCGTTCGTAGAGCGACGACAGAAAGTCCCAGACAAACGTGTTCGCGGGCGTTGCCTTTGTGGCGTGACTTTTTTTTTTTGTATGAGTAATGAAATAAATCTGGGATTTGGGCCCACCCTGCAAGTGCTTTACCCACTGAGTCACCGACACATAGAGTCTAGAAGACCTTTCCCAACCTAGCATACTCACTGTAGGTACGAGTAAAGAACATCACAGTGGGAATCTATAAAGCCTAGAGAGGAGGTCTTTGATGGCTCCAGGAGACTTTTTTCAAAAATCTTGGCCAAGTCATTGAGCAATGAATCATTTTCACATTCGATGGAAAAACCACAACGTGAGGTTTTGTGAGCTCAGTATGGTTTATCTGTGGTCTGTTTGAGCGTAGTGTAAATACTTATTATATGTATCTGTAGGCCAGTGTGCGCATGCTGTCATGCGCGATCGTCCGTGCTAATGTATTAAACCGCATTCTTGAAAATAGGTAATGATATGGAAATATTGGTGTTATCATGTTCAGAATTTAAGAATGACTCTGGTCACTTTAAAGAATACATAACGAGCTCACAAACATTTAGGTCATAGAAAATTATGAATAACTAACCCTCTTCATACTATAAGAGATATACAATGGTATGTGATGTTTGGAGGTGTCATGTATGACATATATGCTAATTGAATAATCTTCTGGACGTCCGTTACGATTTAGACATTTTATATTTCAATCATATAGCTTCATAGTATTATATCTAAAACTCACAGAACTGGTTAATTGGAGAATGTGAGCAGTTTGTAGTCGTCTTGGGAAAAAAAATAATCCAGACTAAATAACAACCTTTGAAAGAGAATAGGTAAGTCTTACACCCAGTTAATAAAACACCATGACCAGCATCAAGATGCTCCGTTATCAGCCTATCAGTAAACCCAACTGATACTGCTATCCCTCTCTTGTTTCCTTCTGGCATCCTTATAACACACACTATCATCCATGTGACTCTAAGCAATCCATTTGCCCTAGCCTAGCCTTAGATTCAGAAATGGTCTGCAAATCCGTTACAAGAGTGGAGAAGGTTCGATATCGGCGTCTTCACTTGGAAAAGGGGATAAAGGGACAATGGCATAATAAGATTGCGTATCCCTTCATTTTTTTTTTTTCACTTTATGTACCCTACGCACTCCGCACCCCCTTTACACCCTACCTTGATCTACACCCCTGACAAGCTGCCCTTTGGAGCTTTGCTGCAGAGATATCTCCTTGATTCTCCACGACGCAGCCTCTTAACATATCACCCGTAAACGTATTTAACTCTGATATTCTAAGCCACCCAGACCACCTCTTTCCCTCCTTGACTTCTTCAAGCATTTAGACTTAATAAACCTCGATTATAAGCGATAAATACCCCCGAAAAGCATTACCCGAAACGAGCGAATGACAAAAGACTCCAAGCTGCAGATGATCTTCCGCGCCTTGGCCCGGTGCAGTTCTTCATTGTACCGCTCCGCCATGATGAAGTGTGCACAGCGGGGATTCCCATTCAAGCCCAGAGGAGGTCCTGCTGAGACCAGATTTTTTCGGCCCTCGTTGTGTACTTCGCAGGTGTGCGGTTTTGGCGGTTGAAGGGATCATGATGGTGTGGATAATGAAGTTTAGAGATTTGCTTTCATAAATTTTGCTCAACGACTAAAGGCATAAAAAGCAGTTTACTGCGATGTTTTTTTTTTCTCCACAGAACCTAATTCACATTATTCTCTTTTTCCGTCGTTCCTTCCTGTCACTAAATCACGTAAGGCCATTAGGAAATAAAAATTTGCTACAAGTAGTGTTGATCCTCACCTGGTATTAGCATCGTTATTGTGGTGACTTTCTCCACTTGCTGTGAAGTTTGGCTAAATACATGCACTTTGAACTAGTACCAGTGGTCACTTGTAACACACGAAAGCCCTTGTTTATGACACCGGAAGGCATTGTTTATTACATTTTTTGAAATTCAGGTTGTTGTAAATACATGTCATTGTTTAGAATTCTGTTCGTATCTAATCTACCAACTAAATACCCACCCCTTTTTCAGGCTGGGTAATTCCGTGATTAGAGGAGAAGGAGGAGAATAGGTTGATCGTGTTTTTTCGTCAGTCAGATCATCGCAGTGAACTCGCCTTAAAGATTAAATCTTTTTTCACTGTAGAACGTACACAGAAGGAGGGGGAAGAAAGGGCGAGGGCAGGGTAGCAGATGACTAAGATTTTGATGTCTAATGGCTACTATAAATTTCCCCACTCCAAATACGCATTTAAACAAAAGGCGAATATGTATCAGTTGATTTTTATCAATTGCTTAAACTACAGTTGCTGTCTTCTGCCGAGTTGCTTCAAGGTTTTGTAAGCAAAGAGTGTTATGCATGTCAAGGAATACACATGAAATGTTGTCACTTCTTCTCATAGTTTCAAAAAAAAATAAAAAAATCGAGGTTAAGTGTATACACATAGAAGACGAAAGTACAGTGGATTATTTCATTTCGTATGTTCAGCTAGATAATTTGATTACGTAGTCCCTAAAGACATGTCATGCTCCGTATTCGAAACAAATTAACCCATCTGAGAAACACATTAGCGCCAAGGATACTCAATCTCTTATTTACTCACTGAAGGCTTGGATAAAATACTCTCACCCTTGCCAAAGACGCTGCAAATGTAAAAGGAAAAAAAAAAAGACCTGGTATTATTAATACACTGTTGTTGGCAGCCAAAAGTATGGTTCTCTCTCATTGCTTCCATTATCAGTCGGTAAAAAGAATGACCCAATCGGAAAATTTGGGTGAACTTACGTGGACTTGTTACCTCGAGCAATACTCATCTGTAAAGGTTTCCCCTAATTCAAGGAGAGTGACAGAGTAAGAAGCCGCCACCGAAAATCTTATGCGTGGATGAAGAGAAGAAGAAAAGATGATAAGCTGATTTGGATTTTATTTTCTCGGACTTCCCGTCATTTGAAGTTGAAAGAAGCGTAACTGTCATACCCTCCAAGATGGCAAATGGGAAACAGAATGAACCACTAGCATTAAGAAAATCAGAATATTTCGTCCTTGTGTCACAGGACGCATCATGTTATGCGACAGCAACAATAACAACAACAACAACAACAACAACAACAACAACAACAACAACAACAACAACAACAATTGCATAAACAACAACAGTGTAAAAAAACAACGATCAAAATAATGATATACAGCAAACAGATGCGGGGCATTTGTTCACGATCTGAGACTGCTGTATTCCTGAATCTTCCTTTGGGGTGCAGCCAAAACAGTTTGTTCCCGAGGGCTTTGTCGTTCGTCTGGCCTGTAATGAACTTGCAATGAACACAACTTAGACACCGCTGGCTTGGTGAAAGAAAAAGTACGCTTACCTTCACTTTCAATTCAAATTGACCACTTGACCTATTTCGATCGATCAGAATTGTCTCTGTCACACTACAAATAGCAAGAGCGTGGGGTCACCTCTGACTAGTGGTGGCTCAGTATCTGATTTTTAGGCATAGCGATACTCAGCCTTCAAGCTCTTAGTAAGGAAAGTATCGAGTCTACTTTGACTCAGAATCATTGTGCCAGGTAAGCATTTCGAAACGTTCAATACTTGAGATTCGTCCGATATTTTCTACATTAACAGACTTTGCACTGGAGAATTGGAAACAGGAACGGGAAAATTTATTGTAAACAAACTGTACACATAAATATGAATAAAAATGCTACCCAACGGACACCAATTGCAGCATTTAAATTGACGACAGTAACAGCAATTAATAGTAGTATGATGTCAGTAAATAAAATTACAAAAAGAAAGAGTATCGACACATCCTATGAAAGTAATTTTTAAACATTATGGAAAAAACACGTAGCGAAAGTTAATTAATCAGCCGTTCATTTAGCACATGGCAAATCAATCAGTTTAACGTTTTCAACCAATCAACCAACCAATCAACCAAGCAACCAAGCAACCAACCAAGCAACCAACCAAGCAACCAACCAACCAACCAACCAGTCAGTCAGTCAGTCAGTCAGTCAGTCAGTCAGTCAGTCAATCAGTCAGTCAGTCAGTCAGTTAGACAGTCAGTCAGTCAGTCAACCAATAACTAGTTTGAGACTGGGATTCGGGAGAGGATCGAAATTAATTTCAAGGAGGTATTTTTTATGAGAAGATGGGAAGCTATTTGATACGGAGAGTGGGAAGAAATTCTGAACAAAGTTTGATACTTTCGATATGTTCAGTACTTCCGATACCAAATCGAAAGTCCTAAGTATCGAAAATATCGATATTGCTTACCACTACATCTCACACAATTTCCTGCCAACGATAAGTGTCCAAGAAAGGGGCGATTTTAGTCGCATGTCATAAAAAAAAGGGCATTCTCAAAGCTGTCCTGAGTGGCGACATAAATTGTTTGCTCTATGCTAACGATATTGTCATACTACCCAATAATATTAAGCAAAGTAATGTGTTATGCTTTTGTTATGCAAAGGACAGGTGATATGATATGACATATCGTGATAATTTATGTGGAACTGATACTGGCATGGTACAAAATGCAACCATAGAAATCTCACTCAATCCCAAGTTTATTTTCAGAGTTAGGCCTATTTGATTCCAGTGCAACTTTATGAGAGCACTCGAGGCATTCTCGTGATACATGTACATAGGTATTGCACCACTTCTTCATCCAGGGAAGAGTCACTTGTGCCAACATTGTGCTGGAAGAGCATTTATGTTGGAATGTAGCGAAAATACTACTTTACTATTTCTTAGACAGTGGCGGAGCCACGGAGCCTCGGGTGGGGGTGGGCCCGTGACAGCCAAAGAGCCCCGGCTTTAGCTACTAGTTGCCATCAAAGTTAACTTCACACCATTCCAATGTATGTACTATAATATATTCATTTCAAGAACAACGTAGTAGCAGGAGCAGCAGCGATCACAGCGACAATAATAACGCCACCAGTAACAGTGTGAAAGTAACATATCATCAGTGCAGTGTTTTCATATCTTAATATCCAGCGTATTACTGAAGTATAAAATTTAATGTATATTGAGCACTTCCACATCAGGGTCTCCATCTATTATTTTTGAAAAGTCGCGCGACTTATGCGGTGCCATGTGCGTTTGCTTCTTTGATCGATTTCGTTCAAACTTACCGTGTGAATCAAAATTCATTATAATATTATCTTTTTTTGGCTAGGATAAGTGCGTCTTTTTCCTCCGGATTTATAGGCAACGAATATTCCCACATCTGAATGACCTGGCCCATATTTAAATTCCTGCGGCGCGCCCACGGCTACTTTGTAGTTTTGCAGACGTGGGTCGCTAAGGTGGCTTTAGGAGGCCAAATTCCTGGTATTTGCTTTTTTTTTTTTAATGGGCGTTGGAGGCAAGGAAAATCGCTCGGCATTTTGTCTTTTTATTGCCTTTAAGTGGTATGTTTACTAACATTGTTATTAATGGATCTGATCAGAATAATGACCATAAGAAAGACAGTGAATACATGTTGATATCCCTGGGTGTTTTCGTTTCCCGCAAATATGCAGGACCCTCAACTAGTCAGTGTAGAAGCCTATTATAATTATGTTTTCATGTTAACAACTGAGACTTTCTCATTACATTATATCAGGATAAAACTTCGAACGCAAACTTTATTCAGGACTTTAAAGAGGATAGAACTGAATGGTCATTACGAAGCACCGTAGGTGATGATATTAACAAGTAGTGCTTTTAGAGTTGAGCCCTTGTGTTAATTGCCATATTAGTCAGTCCAACCTTTTCGCAGGTCGCCTTCTTGTGGACCTTCTTGTGCGCTTGATAGACACAATAATTAGGCTTATAATTACATGAACTTTATCACCTGCGCTATGAAAACGATATGTCATTTATTTAAATATGTACATAATTATGTTCGCGCTGAAATGTTATCATCTCAGAGCTTGAGGTTCTTGCATGACGTCTGGACCAACACATGTATGTGCAGGGGTGTTTCCTTGTTTGCACCTGGAATATTCATTGATGTTTTAATGCACTCTTACCTGTGGAGCTAGTCATGAAAGTCCTAATATAACACTATAGGCTTTTTATTAAGTTATCAAATTAGGAGGTCAAGTAGGGGAAGTTAGCAGTTTTTCTTTTCTTTGTTTTAACCTTTGTTTACCTGTATTATGCATGAAAATGCTACCTGCCTGGCACCTGGCTATCCTAGACAAGCGTCCTAACACCAAAGATATGAACTGGCTCGGCCTTACGTGCAGGTGTAAAGTCAGGTGTTCAGATAAGGGGGATAGATATCTACATGTACCTGAGTGTTTTGTGATGGGCGACTGTGGCTGAGGACAATAGCAGCCACGCCAGAGGTCCCCTAGACACTGAAATTTAATCGAGTTTTCCCGATATGGGGTGCATCATTTGCTCACCACGGGGTGTCTTCTTCGCCAATTTCAACGGTATCTTTTACTCATGGCGATGTCATTCAGTCGTGCGCCGTCCTTTGAGTATAAAGCATTTTTCTCTGACACCTGGAGAAGCAAATCCTGAGAGGGGAAAAATACATTTCAGGAGACCTCAGCTGTTCTTACAAAAAGCCGTGGGACATAGAGAGCCTCATTTTATCCCTTGAGTTATGTCCGTAACAATAATCCATACCCTATTCAACATGACTTCAGTTATATTCGCTAGCACAATCTCATTATGAAATTGGATACCATACAGAGAGTGAATGAGGCTTGCTTAAAAAATGTTTCTCAACCGTCGCCGTGGAAATGGACCAGGTTTTCTTGTGGTGTAAAAGTTCCCGTGATGGTGAAAATGTTTGCTATTCTCGCTGCTTTTGATGCTGTGCTGCCGCAGTTGGTGGCTGTCGTAAATTATGATGAATTTATTAGGCACTCACAAGACTACAGACTGAGATTGATCTTATCGTGAAATTATTCAAATTAATCATTGATAAAAAATACTAGACCTACTCGATATGCCTGTTTGTGTCGGAATAGGGTTGGTTTGGATCTCTCCAAAAGTTACCAGCCGCTCTTCTAACCTTACAGTAATGGAACTCCAAATTAACAAAAAAACCCAAAAAAACTACGGCGGGGCAAAATTTAAAATTTTCGATAAAAGTTGAGGCAACGGCGCAAAATGAAGCAGCTCTTAGACTTCACACTGTTACCAACCACTGAGCTGTGACAAAAGATATTCCCCCATCCTGCAAGAGCACTCTTCGCAACTTCAACAGCCTCTTTGAGCTGATAAATTATTTTCTCTGCGGTCAGTTACAGAAAGTTCTGCAATCATAAAGTTTTTTTGTTTTTTTTTTTAAATAGACTGGATCATTAAGTGAGCTTATAAAAGTATGTATAAAACATTTTTAAAACTTGATTTCGTTTTCAAGTTACGAAGCTTACTGGTTCCCCTAAATAAATTGTTCCGCACAGGAAGTCATTAGGTTACAAAGTCAGGAGGGAATGCAAAACTTTCTACGGTGATGTTCACTAAGTTAAGGCCCATTCTGCACCAGTACTGTAGTTCTAACGATGCTGTATGTAATTATCTCTTCTTGTCCAATTGGGAGGGTGGTCACAGCAGTTGGGTTGCTTATGTGATGCGCCTTTTTCTTCATTTTCAACCTCTCAAGCGTTTCACATTACACCATGTTTTACAGTGGTAGCTGTGATATATGCGTTCTTCGGCCTGGTACATCTCATTTCTACAAACATTTTGTAAGGGTAACTTCCCTTGTCTTTAGTTGTCCCTAACCATCCTACAATTTCCGTTCTGGAAGACAAACTATTTGGGGGGAGGGGGCTGATACTTCAAGGTATGAAGATGCCAATGTTTTTTTTCCCCACTAGATAAGGTTTTACACCCCTCATTTCTTAATCCAGGGGCCCCATGCCGAAACATTTTCAACACATATTGTTTAACTCTTCTCTTAATTTTGACACATACACAAATGCCCCAGTATCAGTTAGATTTTGAGAACTTCGGCAGGGTATCGGGCTACCTAACATTTTAGGCCTTTTCACACAGTAAACAGGGTGACCATACCCACCTAGCAGCAACCACATAGTTTATGCTTTAGTGGCTAAACTTCGCTTATTCTGAGTATACAAAAGTATTTGCACCTATCTAAACCATATTTTAATAGGGACTAATCAAAACTTCATACCGTAATGCCAGGTACTGTTAGCATCTTCAGACCTGATGGACAGCAATTTTTGTTCCAGAGGTAGGCATCTCAAACTAAGAATGAATGAAGAAGAGGAAGATTAACCTTAATCTTTGTATTTGTGTGGTCCGTTCACCGATTAGAGTTTTTTTTTTTTTGCTTGCATATTAGTGGTTGCCGTAACTGTTCCTTAATTCTCGCGGATCGGATGAGTCTCGCAAGGCTAAGGTTAGCACGACCCTCTCCATTTCTGATGGTCGTGGGCAAACGACTGGGTAGGCTACGAAGCTCTGAGTGGTCCACTCTGCAGTGGTCTCCACTTTTGAAATCCAGGTCATGGGGGAACAAATTCAGGTACCTAGATGCCCGTTATACCTGGCATAAGGGTATGCAATTTTAAATTGATTTTAATAGTCCTGGGTGCAAGGAGGCCTATTTACTATCCAAATAAAAAGTCAGGTGTCATCTCGCAGTGGAGTTGATATAGTAGTGCTGTTGAAGTAATCCTTAGTTGTCTTCATGCACAGCTCATATTATGATAAGCTTTGTTAGTTACTTGACAAACCAGAATCAGTTGGTGTAGCTATTAGTTACGTAATGCTGACAGAAAAAAAAAGGTTATACGGATTGGACTTTGTCATTATCCAATACTTACTGGCATATGTATCCGAAATTACTTGCAACCCTTAAAATGCTTCATGATAATCTTGTTAAACCTATCATTCTTCTTAAGCATCGTTCAAGTCGAAATCACCCGCAGAAATGTACAGTCAAATCCTAATAATAAGTATGCCTATGTTCATGAGAGAAGTATACTTATTACTGAGATATACATGTGGGTATTATCAAGATATGTGGATCCATACTTAACAAACAGGTTAAACATTATTGGGGTTATTATCGAGGTTCCACTGTTGTTGACTTACTTGATTATAATGTCCGTTCAGTTGGTTAGCCTTTTTTTATTTTACGGTCCACAGGCTGTTACCAGAACAATTACTCATGGAATATTCTCAGATAGACAACTGTGATCACGTGCTCCTCTGAAACAAACCTATAACATGACTTAAAGAGGCCCTTTCCCTCGACGCCTTAGTGTATAACTGCCGTAACTGACATTTAGTTTAAGATCGACTTTTCAACATTCATAAGATTACTTCCCCGTCTCTTTCATGTGTTGAAATTTCAAGATTAAAAATGGAACCAGTCCTTTCTTCCTGTAAAAATTATAAATTACAACAATGCAAAATGACAGCATTTTATTTTTGTCTTCTGCAATTTCGCAAATGCTAGTGAGTTAGAGGGGTATTGCATCAAGGCGTCTTCTTTGCCACAAGTGTCGAGATTCTTGTTTTCTTAGCGTTGTATCTCTTCAAAGACACGTCAGTGTTACTGATTGCCCTCATCCCCCACCTCTTTCCATGTAATTGCTCATTCTACCCTGGTTTGTCCTATCTCATCCTCCTCTTTTTTTTCCGTAGCCACTTAGTCCTGTTCAAGTTAGACAAGGTCGCCTGGTTTTGATCACAGTTACAAAAAAAAAATTAAAAAAATAGAAGCACTAATAATTTCCCGGATGTTGCGAAACGTTATTGTTGGTCACAGACCAGCGACTAGCTCGTTGTCGTAGTATATTGTATTTTTGTCGATGTATCACAGCTGTGGTCTGGGCTTTGCCCAATAAACTTGTTAAACTTCTTATAAGCGCTGTCACCATTTTGCTCTGGAGAAAAACGAAAATGGTTAATGTGTAGATATAGGAGAAATGTGTTAGTGACGTCACTTATAGGGATTAGTGTTTCTGTAGATTTTCTGTAGATTTATTGCCTTTTTCATCCACTTTCATCCACTTTCACCCACCCCCCTCCTCCACCTGCCTGTCCTCTGTTCCAGTTTGTCCCCGCTTCCTTCAGAATGTCTTTTTCCTTTCCATTTTGTCCCCCTCCCCAAATCTTTCTTCGGTTTGTCTTGATATGTCCCCAACCCCTTCCCGTCTTCAACATTTCTTGTTCTTTCCCAGTTTGCTTATGTCTTTAACCCCTTCCAGTCTGTAGTCACCTTCTACACTTTTTGTATGTCTTCGTCCATCGTCTCTCTCTCTCTCTCTCACCCTTTTCACTGTGTGTGTGTATGTCTCTGTCTCTCTCTCTCTCTCATTCCTCACCGCTCAGATGTCAGTCAACAGTAATAAAAGCAACACTACCGTTGTGAAATATTTTTGAAATAACCTTAAATATATTTTATTGTCCCAAATGTCTTAGAAAACTCGTGTTGCTGTCCTCAGTTCCTGCTAGGGATGTCTCGTATTTCATCTGCAGCGACGCTCTCCGCGCGATTTGCAACCTTTGGACTATAAAACTTTTTAATGATGGCACTTAACAAGTTTTTGGTTGAAAGTTATACGTGTTTAAATACCAAAACTCGTGTTTTGTGCGACGCACGTGTGTGCCGTGTATCCGTCAGGTGTCCGCTATACCACTGGTATATCATCATTAAGTACTGTAAGAATAGGATTAGTTCGGCTTCACTTGGCATTCTTGTTTTAAGACGTCATTCGCAAAGCAGAGTGGCTGGGAGGTGGCAAGGAAGTTTCTGGCGTAGATCTGGTTCACGATAGGACGCGAATAGTGTTTGGGAAGTGGGGATGAGGGGTGTGAGGAGTGAAGGGTGAATCCTAGCAACTTGAAGGAAGGTTGGGGAGGGGAGCTTACCCTGTCCTCAGATGGCCATATACTTGACTGAAGGACATCATAGATTAGGAGGGGAAGGGGGGGAGAAGAAGGAGGAAGGTAGGAAGGAGAACATCAGCAGCGTGGAGAAAGATTGGGAAGGGAAACTTTTCCTTGTCCTCAGTGCCCGGCTCACAGAGTTCTATTACTGGTCCTGTGGCCCGGCCACGAACTTGACTGAAAGGCATCAAGGAGTATAGTAGAAGGTGCCGGGGGAGGCGGGGGGAGATGAGGAAGACCTGAGCAACTTGGATAGGGGGAAGGGGGCTTGTTCTGGCCAGTAAGAAGAGACTGGCTCGTG
>JAWQUT010000032.1:1969002-1994260 GCA_033807755.1 Ellobium chinense
GCAGCAATGGGTAGTAAATGAACTGCTCATTTCTTTGCCGCGAGGATCTGTTCTATTTTCTCGCGAAATTAGCGAGCTGAGCTTGACTAGCAAAAATTACCCTCTGCTCACAAAAGTTAAGTTAAAAACAACGTTTCAAAGAGTTTACTAATAGTAAATGTTTTGTAAAGAGGCGAAGACCCCGACGGAAAACGCAAATGCTGTTATTTCTGGTTACTACTCCTCATTATCTGGACATTATCGATTAAAGTTATTCTTATTTAAAGTTTTGTCAGTAGACCTGCGAGGTCGAAAGTTAGATCCTTGTGAAAAGCTGTTTCCGATTTTCCGAATTAAATATCAGATCACTCCTCTCACTCACACACACACACACACACACACACACACACACACACACACACAGAGAGAGAGAGAGAGAGAGAGAGAGAGAGAGAGAGAGAGAGAGAGAGAAATATGAGATCATAAAATTATGTCGAAGACTACGCTTCCTGCTTCGACGTTGCTTACCATAGCGAACTGTAACAAGAGTAGGGTATCGAGTTATTTTTCAGAAATTAAGATAACGACCAAGTCTTACTCTACAGAATTCAAACAAGATTCTAGTTAAAACAAATCATACGCAATCGTCCGGTTCTCTTAAATTCTGAAATTCCTACAAAAACTATCATCTAGTATGAGGATGTAAGATATTCGTTTAAAAACTGCGTCCATTTGTTCTTTGAATTTTCGTGTCCTTGTTAGGCTACAGATATGAATAAACCAAGTGTGAAGCGATACTAAAATTAGTTTTAATACCTATTTACTCTTAGTTTGTTATTACCGGTTTTAGTGCAGTTCGAAGGACGTTTATATGTAGGCAGTAAAACCCTGATATTAAGTACCACAGTAATATGTTTACCGTCTTATTAATTATGACTTTCACAGGCACGGATTCATTATTACTCTATCATCTGTTATTCAGATGTACCTTGACAGCAAGCCCACCTCAACAGTAATATAACTTTCCATGCACATAGTCATACTTAGCATCGCGGATTGACCATAATAGTAAACTTATTTTTTTTGTTGTTTTGTTTTGTTTAAATTGCAGTGCATGTGTACAGAGTGTAATGTGCTTGAGTATGTGAGCTGAATATTATATAATCGTATTTACTTCTCTATGTGAAGCGCTCAGAGCCTGTATCTACAGGGATGAGCGCTATATAAATGCTATGTATTATTATTATTATTATACAAACGTTGAGAGGACCAAAAATAGTTGTTTCACATTACTTGGACGTAAATACACACCTGTTCCACCTCGTGGCCCCAAACTGCAGAATCTACGTCGGTAAGTGATATCGCAATCCACCTGCCACCTGTTGAAAACTCTCATGACTCAAAATTTGTGACAAATGCCTCAATGGTTGTATTTACAAGTATAATCAACCTTGTCAAAACGCGGTATGGGGCTCTCAGTTTTCCCCATCGCTTTTTGCTGCATCTTTCAGAATAAAAATGTATGTACATAATGTGTATGCGCATATATGAATACTGAATTCCATGCTTACTTCGCAATTTAGTGCACCCAAAACTACTGCAGCTGAAATTTATTAAAAGCGTTGAAGTTTCAGCTACATATATGTTGCTGTCGGGAGAAATGAAAAGGTAGAAGTTTTACATTACAGTGGGTCAGGAAATGTTAAAGCCGCTCACACTATTTTTCCCCTGGTTTTCAAGATTATTAAAACACTGTTACATCTCACTGAGTTTGAAAAAAAAAAAGTAAGGGCTAATTGTTTTGCTTTTACGACCTTTCAGAAAATAGAAGGCTTACACCGCACTACGTATAGAAAACAAAAAAAAAAGGGCGAATAAGGTGCCACCTACTTGTTTTATGGAGGTGTTCGGTAAAGGTAAGCATGAAGAGGATGTCAAGGCACTTTTTTTATAACTACCGCCCGTTAAGTTTAAGGAGCACCTTCCTTACTAAATACTTTTGTGTTAAACACAGTTGTACACGTGTAAACAAGGGGTGTGTTGTCAGAATACTTCTTCTTTCTTACACGTAGACAGACAAACGCTGACAGCCACTCTCGGTACTTGCTTTTAAATCACTTGCATTAACGAAGTACTTACGAGTGTGGGGCTGCGCCATGGCCCTAATTAACATACATGCACCGTCTTATTAGTGCTAACCAGGTACTTAGAAGTTATGTGACTGGATACTGCAGAACGTCGCACACGTATGTACACACAAACACACACACACAGACAGACAGACAGACAGACAGACACACACACACATACACACACACTTACACACACACACACACGCACACACACACACACACACACACACATTTACACACAAACACACACACGTACACATACATTTACACATACACAATCATACACATATTATATCAACATACACAGACACACAGAAACACACACACACACGCGCACACAGAGAAGGATAGATACAGCACACACACATAAATACATGGTCATAAACACATACGAAACAGAGAGTCAGTCAGCCAGCCAGCCAGCCAGCCAGCCAGCCAGCTAGCCAGCCAGACAGACAGACAGACAGACAGACAGACAGACAGACGGAAGGACAGACAGACAGACAGACAGACGAAGGGATGATCGAGAGGACGGCTGGCTGGATGGCTGGCTGACTGGCTGGCTAGCTGGTTGGCTGGCTGAGTGGATGGATGGGTGGGTGGAGAACAAGATGGCGGTACGTGTGGGCGCTCCTTTTTGTTAGCATAGTTGCACAGCCGTAGTTTGTCTCTTTCCGGCGGATTCGTCCCGTGCTTTTTCACACAGAACTTCTCACTCCATATTGTGTGTCCTCCCAGGTATCAAATGATGTTGCAGTGCTGGCAAGAAGATCCTGGTAATGTATCCCATATCCCTTAGTGCAATACTCACTCCATATCTTGTGTCTTCTCAGGTATCAAATGATGTTGCACTGCTGGCAGGAGGACCCCGCACAACGTCCAAACTTTACTATGCTGGCAAACTGGTTGGAAAGCATGATGTCCGACAACTCTGGCGTGGAGTATCTGGATTTGAGGGTCAATTTGGGTCTAGCACTTTACAATGTGAGTTACCGCAACAGCTTCGGGGCTGATGCCACATGTTTAACTTTACTAACAAGTGAACTGAAAGAGTGCATACCAGTGGAAGATAACACACACACAAATACCAAGCTGGTAACAACGTAAAAAGAATCATTAGTATATGCATTATGTGATCACATCTCTAGACCTATAATTAAATATCCTGATAGCCAGACAGCGCCACAGTGACATTCATGGTGATGGTGGAAGTGGAGGTGTGGATGAGGAAGGTGATAATGATGATGATAATGCGATGATTATGTGGGGAGGACGGTTTATTGCTGATGTGCCTTTGATTCATGAATGACCATCACAGAAATAATACACTGAATACATTCCAATAGCACTTAGTACATGTAATGTATGTACTTTGTTGATATTCATTACTAGGTCGGTGACGATGATGCAGAAGACGACGTGATGGTCATTCAGCCAAAATCCAAGCTAGAGCGGTCAGTATCTGGTCGATCTCAGTTACCATCCACCTCAGAAGGACACGACCATCAAAGCACATCCACGACCTACCCAAAGACACCGTCCGAGGACTCTGGTTACATCAGTCCCCAGAAGGACAGCGTGTCCAGTGGAGGATCTGCACTGACTCTTCCATCAGAGGTTGTCTCTGGTGAATATAGTGGCTCTGCTCTAGCTGCAGGCTCTTCAAAGCAGCCTAGCGCGTCACCAGCAACATCGAGCTTTGCTGGATTCTTCAATGAAACCATCGTGGACGATGTCTTCCAAGATGACGAGAGCACAGCTGTGGCTGATAACGTTCACACCAAATTCGGCCTAACCAAAGGTATTGATTGTGAAAATAGAAACGGAAGATGGGAGAGGGAGGGAGAGGAGGGTGGAAATAGGCAGACAAGAGCAAAAGGAAGTGTATATTCTTTGCAGCGTAGTGATAAGGAGATATCGAGTCTGCGTTTGGACATGCCGATAAAATTGTTTAAGTACATTTACTTTTTACTTTAATAATGTCAGGACGATATTCCAGCCTCTAAGTGCTGTGAGATCCTCTCCATAATCTCAAGATCTCAGTGAAATTATCGTGTTAAGTAAAGCCTGGAGGCAGGCACTTCTTGGTAAGAGATGTCCTACATTATCATAAACATGTCACATTAAATGCTGGTAGGACCAGTAGGACCAGCTTGTACTCAATGTACTTCAGTAATTCACTGACAGTGTCACAATATATAGTAATCCGCTTCCTCACGATTACATATCCGCCCAGACAAAATCATCTTGGAGACAGTACACTTCCAAAAAATATAACATCTAAATGTAAAGCATAAACAAGAGAAAAAACTTCCATTCCTGGAGCAGAGATCTTCTATCCCATAGTTAGCGATTTCGTTTTCAAAAGTTGTGATTTTTCCGTGTGTTTACAGTCGATTTTCATTTTGACTTTTTCTACCAGACCTAAGGAGTATAAAAAAGGCTCACATTGATTAGAAGAACGATTGTTATAATGTATTCAAAGGACCCGAGAAGTATATGTCTGCTTGCTTTTCGTTTCAACATTTTCTTTGTTTTCACTCCATATACAGAACTTGCAAGTGCAAGAAGACAGCATTTGGCAAGTCGGTCCAAAGCTGCTTCTAACCTCCTTAGACCTACATCAGTATCTTCTGAGAGTCGTAAACCTGGATCAGTGTCTTCTGAGAGTCGAAAACGTATATCAGTATCTAGTGAGAGTCGGAAACGTATATCAGTGTCTTCTGAGAGTCGAAAACGTATATCAGTGTCTTCTGAGAGTCGAAAACTTGGCTCGGTGTCTTCCGAGAAACCTAGACCTCGCTCAGTATCCTCAGTGTCCTCAGTCTCGGAAATGATAACACGAAGGCACTCCACACCTTGCCTTCTTACCACAAGGTCGGATTCTGAAGCTGGAATTGGAAAGAAGAAGATGAAGAAGAAGAACTGCATCGTTCGCAGGAGGAGTGACGGGGACTTACTGCTCTACTCTGGTAGACGTATGAAAGAGCTTCTGCCCAATGTGAAAATAGTGCCATACAGGAAAATATCTAGGCTCTTGGAACAGACACTGAAGGCGAAGAAGAATACTGGAAGCAAACAGAGGAGGAAGGCCGTCGTGACGCCCCCAACGTTGGCTTTAGACAACGATCTGTATCAGGTGCTGGGGAAAATACCTCGCCAACAGCCACCAGTAATACATATCTCACGGAGGAGAGACCGACTCAAAAGCGAAGAAGTCAAGGTGTTGGATTCTATCCCTGACGATGGTTACCTCGCTTTAAGGAGAACCAAATCCCAAACTCGTGCCATGAAAATCGCTGTCACCCCTAACACCCAAGACACGAAACAAAAGGATCCTGAGACCCAAGACATGAAGAAAATGAAAAGATTTTCATACACTGTTGTCGCTGAAGTTCACTGTGACGCATCGCCAGCTCGAGGCAGCAGCAATGTTCAAATGGGCAAGGAAAATGGCAAGACTGTGTCTCCAGCTGTGTCGCAGAAGGATTCCTTAGAAGTCCCCTCCGCAGATGCAGTTTATGAGAACACAGCGGCGGTAAAAGGACTGGCACTAAAGTCACCGAGAACAAAAAGAACTTTTGTCAGAAGCCCATCACCAAATCTTTCCTCGGATGTGGAAAGTACAAAGTCGGAAAAATCCGGAAAGAAAAAGACAAAAAATCGAACGCGATCTCCCGTGACGCATCAATATGCTGACTTCAAGAGTATCATCAATCAACTGGTTGTTCCACCTGAACCCAAGCAGAACACTGGGGATGAAAAGTATCATACTTTGCCAAAATTTGCCACAAAAATGGCTAATTATCCAAAACTTCCCGATTCAGATGTGTTCATACAGCCTACCAAGAGACTGAGTAAGCATAGGAGAAGTCTGTCTGAGGACAACATCTTCCAGACCCAAGATGGCAAGCCACATGAAAGAGACAATCCTGTGTCAGACAAAGGGGAAATCACGTCTCTCTCTGATGTTAAAGATGCGCTCAGAAAAGCGTACTGCACTCTTGAAGACATGACACCAGCTGATCAAGAAGCTAAAGAAAAGGGAAGAGAAGAACATGACGATATTTTAGAAACAAACCCGGTAAGTGTGCCACGAAAGCTTTTGTGTGATTCGTCGCTATTGTTGGTGTGTAGGCAATGCGATCAATTCACAAATTATCACAAATTTTTAAACCATAAGTCACGGGTGCCTCTGTCATCATCATCATCAGAATCATTGTTGTCATCATTCTCAATTTTGTGGTCGCCAGTGTCGTTATTATTCATCATCATCATCATATTTGCAGTTTTGGAGTAGGTAAAGATTTCATTAAGCCAGAAATACAGAGCAAGCAAGTCTATGTGGCATATAGGAGAGCACCTCAAGAACGAAGTAGATTGATGAAGAATATAGAAATTAGCACAGAAAAACAATAACATTATCACTATAATTGTCGTCATCATTTTCCACTGCTGTCAGCCTCTCCGCACACTTCCCTTAAGTTTAGATTTAATTTCTTGTAAGCGATTTCATCTCTTTTTCTAATGTCCACAGACATTCCAAAAACCAGTGACTTCCTCACCTGAAAGGTCTGCTACTCCTACTTCAGGAAAAGCTGCATCACCAAAGCAGCCATACGGTGGCCTTCGGTTGACTAGTCCTCGCAGGCGCAGAGTTGGCATCATAGAGCAGCCTCGTGCCGATGTAAAATCCTCACCCAGAAAAATATTTCCAAACGAAAAACATCCTTCAGCCTTACACCTGATTTCCCGAGTGGATGCCTCGGAACCTATACTTACTAAGTACATTGTTCAAGACTTATAGTCTGGATTGACATCCAGAGTTGAAGCTGTCAGGCTCTTCGGCGTATCCAGAGGCACTATAAGTTGCAGAATACGTGGCCGAATGCATAATCCAATTAACATAGTGTGTTTACCACATTGAACATTACTGATGTTTTGAGAGTTTCCCTTGGCTACCGCAGTGCGCTAACAAACATAAGGCCTAATCATTCGGCAACAGATATAATGTATGCCTCATACTGGACACTGACTGCCTATAATTATGTTTCCCGTTTGTGAAGGTATGAGAGTGCCCCATTGGAGATCCGGGAGCAGCCATTGGCAAAGTCTAGCCCAGCTGCTTGCTGCACTCTCACACTTCCGCTTCCATATACATGTATTTTACTCGAGAACGTGACATTGGTGCTTCCTTGGAAACTTGTTGCATAACAGCAAAAGGGCAAAATCAGGAGGACACCTAAGAAACCAAAATCAACACTGACCATGTATATTGCTGATATGATCTCACAATAATTTTCATATTAAGAGTGATGACTCAAGATGATGTGATTTTGCTATAACGCTATGATTTGTGGGCCAGTATTTTTCAGTTCCTGCATCTGCACCTTCTCGGTACACATGGATTTTTAAACTATGTCATAAACTGAGGCACAGCTTCCTTCCCCCCCACATATATTTAGGAAAAGCTGGCGATTAAGGCACCCCATGATTTAGAAAACCACATTATGTGTCATCCATTGACAGCAGAGCTACGGTGGAGCCAAACAAAAGAAAATCTTCACAAAAAGAAATCTTCACCAAACAAGTTTAGTGTTTCCACCTTTTTCTTTTTGTGACATCCCGGAGTCTCCCGGGTCATACTAGGTCGTAAGTTTATAGAGTCAGACTGATACTAACCTCCGCACAACTGCTTTATGGATTCATTGAGACACGTCCATCGTAAACGCTTTCTGGCTCTTCTGCGTGTTCGGAGGCACTTTGCGTTTCAGAATCAGATGTAATATATGCATACAGCAATACTTCAAGAGTTGTAATAAAGATTAGACAATAATTGTTTTTTTTAGCGTGATTACGTCTTCTGGCCTATGATATCAAACCATTTACCTGTGAACTGTACAGGCCTACCTGCCATCACAGACATTTGTAGGATCTTCTAACCCCTTTAGAGATGACTATCTCACCAACGCTGCCGTCTTATGACAAAAAAGCAGAGATGCAATACAGTTTCTATTTCATATGTGCCTTTTTATCAAGAGACGGTAGATTTACGGCTGGATAAACCAGCCGCGTTCATACACTGTTTTACACAATACACTTGTGCATGCATAAAACCTTGTAGCAAATGATTGCTGGAACTAGAAGTATGGGACAGCGTCTGCCAATGCACCAAATTCAGTTCAACTAAGTCTCTGTGTTTTGTCTCCTTTCACTCTCCGACCAGTTTGATAAAACTCAGATCTCTGTCTGGCCGCCGTGGCACATAAGGGTATAGCATTTCTTGGTGTTACGATCATATTGCACGTTCCGAGTTAGAATCAGATGTGAATTTCAATCTAATTCCTAAAATGCATTATGATTGTAAACCAGGCAAAGCCATATGCACATGCTTACCTCTTCCATAACAATCGGTGAGAGATCTTCAGTGTCAGGTAATGCGTAAGTGGAGTCTAATAAATCTGTATGTTTTTGCCTCAGTTTACTTTCAGGCCAATTTGATAAACACATTATTAACACCAACACGCTGAAAAGTAGAAGTACTGATGGCAGAGCCATGAACTCAGGAACGACGCCGTATGTGTCACTATACCAAGTAAGAGACGTAGGAGATTGTTCACATACCGTACCGATAAGCATTATGATTTTATCATTACCGACAAATCTACGCCATTTTACAAAGCGCCAGGGTTGCTTAGCAGCGCCATAGCGAAGGATGGGAGCCCCCAGATGGGCATAATGATAATATATGACCTACAGTACAGTCAGTCAGTCCGTCAAAAATAAGTAGCCGGGACGTTGTCACGTGTCCAAAATGGCGACGAATTGGACAACAAGGAAAGTGGTATTTTGCATTTCATCAGCATTTCAAGTTATAACCTAGTCTATATGTAGCCTACGCATGTGGAAAGTTTCTAGTGCACCTAGTAATTTATCTCCATATGAAGCATATTAAAGCGCATACACTTAATAAAAGTACACATGCAGCGTTTTGTTTGCAGATAATTCACACTCTCTTGTTGGTGTATGTCTGCGAGAGGACGTACGTTCAATGGCTGAGGAAAAAGAATGAACACGGGAGTATTTGTCGTATCATATTGCTGTAATCCCCCACTAACTCTTCTGAAATCAAACATCTCTTTTTCTCTCATCAATCACAGTCCGATAAGCCCTCTCAAAATCGAGACAGTCGGCTGGAAATGTGGCGAAATTGTAATGGCCTGCTTCAGCACTGGGTAACTTCGTGTCCTTTCAGCAATGCTGTGCTGTGTTAAAAAATAACGCTGTCTTGGCATAAACACATTGTTTCACAGTAATCGGCAACATTGCTAATCGAACATGCTGGTTTCATGTCAACTTGGGGTATCAAATGGCTATCAAAATAAGATCTGTCAGCACGTCGGGCCTTTTTTTAACTGCGTAATCGATTAACTTTTTCTTTGACCTCAACCGTGTTGACGTAAAAGGCCGTATTCCACTTCCAAAAAAAAAAAAGTCAAATGCAAATGTTCATATCATTAGAATTTTGGGCCCGTTCTGATGACAGTATCAGAATTTATGTGCAAAATCAAAATTCAAGGACGTAACAATTTTTTTTGAGAAATGTTTGTAGCTTCATGTCAGGGAAAGATTGGACACGATACCATGTTTCTTCAGAGTTTATCCCTGTGGAAAATGATGTAATACATCAAGACAGATGATATATAAAATTCTCAGCGAGTCATTCTTCGGCTGGCTGATAAAATATTAGGATTTCTGTCTGTTAAGTAATATCTTCTATGGACGGTACAGACCTTGCGCATTGATGATGGGATCTCTTACCATCGTGCGAATTATATTCGCGAGCTTGCGCATTAATTATGAGATCTCTTACCAGCGTTCAACATGCAGAGCTAATGTATTTTTTACGATGGTATAAGATCCCACGGAAGTTTTCAACTGACTCTGTATGCCGAGCGCTTCATAGGATGCATTCAGCACCGATGCAGTAACAAGGGTCAAAGATACAATCGTTCTGCGCAAGCTGTCAAAATCTTATACTGAACGGCTCAAGAATGTGTAGACAACAGCTCAGGAATTTGTAGACGGTTCCAGAGCCTATATGTAAATAAGGTGCCTCAGATCGGTCAAGAGGCAATGCCAGTGTCACAGGCATGTACACAAACAGTGCAGTCAAGTTCTCATATTTTTGCCATATCACATTGCCTCACTTTACTGCATGTAATCTATTGTTACGATTTTTTAAAGACACTTTGTTCATGTGATTATGACTGTAATTCAGTTACAATTGTGATTCTGTCACTGTATATGGAAGAGCTTGCTGCACATAAAAAATGTGATAGACCTGTTTTACTTTGGTTTGGTGTCGCACTGTCTTGTTAACTATCACTACGTCATGTTTTTCAAGCATTGATTTTACTAAGGCTGTGTTTGTTTGGTTTCTGCACTTTGACAAAATAGGAAACTACACCCCTTCTTTAGCAGAAGAAGTGGCAGTCCCTAGGCAAGCCAAGATGGCTGCGACTAGTGCGGAAGAGACAGGGAACAATGCACTGACTTGCGAGTGGCATTTAATATATTAATATTTTCGCTTCATTTAGCAGCATACAGACCCCCCGTTGATTCTTGTCACATCCTCCTCCGACAGAAAGCTGTTGATAAGATGCTTCACTAACAAATTTGAAACTGTAGATGGTTGCTGTCATGTTGCCGAGCTTTTTCTTCCGGTTTTGTACAAAATACGACACATTTCTAGGCAAGTTCTAACAAGTGTGCACCCTTTCTCACAATGACTGGCGTGCACCAACCAAAAGCATACTCCGTGCAAAGGACTGCGCACAGAAAACAAGGAAGGGGTGTGGCGTCCCACTCTGTCAAACTGCAGGAATCAAACAAACGCAGGTTTGTTTCCATTGTGTCATTTGCCTCTAGGTGAAAAGAATTCAAAAGCCTATCAAACAGGATAAACGGGTACGCCTGATAGTACACGGGAACGCCACTTTCGGGACGTACCGATATGTCTTAGGGCTGTTTGTAACAAAGGATGTGACCGTACATGTCCGCAACACGTAGCGAAAGGGGAGAGGGGGGTTATGTCATGCGATTTTTATTTTCATGCTATGATAGCGACGGACTTTCTAAAAGTGTATCCTACGTGCTGGCGAATTACCCTGTATTTCACAGACAAGTTTACAATCAAAGCGATTGGATGCAGCCCGTTTTAGTCACACACACACACACACACACACACACACACACACACACACACACACACAAACAAACGCANCACACACACACACACACACACACACACACACACACACACACACACACACACACACAAAAACACCTTATTTCTCAAAACATTGCTGCGTTCTTAAATTCCTGAGCTCTTCGTCATGAGAACTGGCCTAAAATTAATTGTGAACAGAAAGAGTCTATAATCTGCATTAATTTGACCTAATTTGTATTACATGACTGTTTACGTTAAGTCCTGATACATTATAATACATGTGGAAATTTAATTGTACATTAGGCATGGCCAGAAGTAATTATTTACCCAAGTTCTCATAAGTACTATTCAGTTCCCGCCTCCGTGAGTATTTCTAGGAACCGGGATGTAGTAATCATTTAATCATATACTCCCAGAGAAGACGCGGGTCGAGCAGTTATACCTTATCGGCTTGAAACAATAGAATGCGATTTCTGTAACAACCTACAGCGACATACGCTGCGACAGTCTTTTCTATATTGTACCTCTTGTAATGTTTTTCCACGCGCGCGCGCACTGGGCAAGTCTGTTTACTGTAAGTCATATTCACATTACACGGAGTTTTACAGTATTGCCTAATTTAATTACTTCCCATTGTCTTTTGCCATCTCTGTCCAAACAACTCCCATTCTCTCCATACGCAAGAGCTATTGTCTGATCACTTAAATGGGAAGGCGGAATAGGGAGGGAGGAGGGGGCCAAGAGGTTGGGGGACTTGTGACGGACTATGATTAAGAAACCCGTAGTGCACTGTTTATCAAATAAACAGTGTCACAGATGTAATAGATATCTCTCCGAACCCTTGCTTTCCAGCATGAAGAAACCTCGCTAGCTGATTCCCGGCTCGAAACTGAATGAGTGATTACTTTCCCGGATACAACTACCAGAGTGCCTGTAACCAAGAAGTGTTAATCACTACGGTAATCAAGTAATCAAGTAGAGTAGCACCCGGTACCCGTGAATTTGATTACCACGGGTACTATTTTCCTGTGATTAGTTCTCGAACCGGGTTTGGCACAGGCCTAGTATGTGGAATCTATACTATATAATGGAAAAAGAAACCGATCGGACTGTATAGAAAAATGAAATTTATTTTTGCTGCAGTATCTGTCGTTAGAGTGCACGTGAATTTCTACATACTTTGACCATGGTGCAGCTAAACATAAGATGTGCCATGGAGTGAGTCACCGTGTGTGTGTAAATGTGTGTGTTACAGAGAGAGAGAGAGAGAAAGAGAGAGAGAGAGAGAGAGAGAGAGAGAGAGAGAGAGAGAGAGAGGGAGGGAGTGAGTGAGTGGGAGAGAGAGAGTGTAAGGAAGGGGGAATAGCATAGAGAGAACCCCTTAATGCATGCATGCGAAATAAACTTACACGGTTGTTCTTAATGTTCCTCCCCATATTTGTATTTTTCCCTGCAATTTCTTGTTTATGATATGCAATCCTCATTTTACTGCAGTATCAATAAATCAATCGATTTGTTCCTGAATTTTACAGACAGACAGACAGACAGGCAGGCAGGCAGGCAGGCAGGCAGGCAGCAGGCAGGCAGGCAGACAAGCAGGCAGGCAGGCAGGCAGGCAGACAGGCAGGCAGGCAGACAGATAGACAAATAGTAGCACGGACGGACATTAGGTGAAAGCAAATGTTTGAAAAGACTGAATATTTATGAATGTGTATTGCTATATTACGTACCATGATTGGCCTTGGGCCTGGACTTAATAAATATGTGAAACCTGTTGATATTTCTTCTCAGTTCTCGTCTTGGTCGTCCCCGTCATCACTGAGACCAACAGATCTTTATATATATCTTTTGCAAAACATGTTGCATTGGCAGTAGTAGGCAATTTTCGGAGCGGAGAGGGATCTTGGAGGGTATAGGCTGGTGCAACAACTCTTGGGGGAGGAGGGAGATGGTGTGGGAAGACATTGGTCATTAACTCATCATCGCTGTCTGTACGTACAAAGTTTTCTACATCCACCCACCCTAGACACACTCCTCAGGATGTTATACACGTGCTTGAGAGAAAGGAGAAAGCAGTAATGTTCAAGTTAAGAACTGACCATAATAGACTCTAGGGATTGAGTCACCGAGACGTATCGAGAAGGAAAAGCACCAGAAATGCAGAATGTGTCCTCCAGCGCAGCTCAAGGTACGATCAATGGAGGGAAAATTATTCGCTCCGAGCTCAGACTGCAGTCGAAGGTATATGGGAGACTGAAGTGCACAGCATTGCTCGTGCGGGCCTCTTGCCTCATAGTTTAGCTGACATGCGATACGAAGAACACAAGGAAAGAGAGGATCATTGTTATATTAGTAGATACTGAATACTACCATGCAAGAGGCTTGTCTTTAACTTGAAGACGATAATAACAATATTAATAATGGGGTTTATAAGTCTCATATCCAGGCTAATGCCTGCTCACGCGACTTCACACTAATCACTCGACGTTCTGAACTCCCTAGTGAACATACAGTGCCGCTATCATTTAAAGAGCAGGCGCTGATCATTAGCGTTCTGACATTATCTTTAACTTCCATGCGCCAGATACTCATTTTACAGACGGGTAGACTTTAGGTAAATGTGAATGAAATGCTCTCCTACGGCACTTGTAACATGATTATGGTCGGGAGTCGAACCCACGACCTTTTCATCTTCAATCAAACGCCGCAACGATTCGGCCACACTGCTCCACGTTGTACACTGATAGTAGACAGTATCTTGTAAATGGTTTTAACAAACAGTATCTAATTTGTCGATATTTAGATGTAATGTGCCTCATCACCACTAACAAAGTGCTGCTGAGTAAGCAAAGAAGGAATCAAATTTCACATGGCCAAAGTCACAAGTGTTACTGCCACAGTATTGCCATACGAAGAGATGAGACGGGTAACATCATAAAACTGTCTTCAGGAAAAATAATTCATTGCTGTCGTTATTTTTTTTGGCTATAGTTATCTCTCTCTTGGTTGCAGCAAAACCTATTCAAAGATCTTTTAATGGAATGTCGTCCCCGTCTCTGTCGCCTTTGTTGTGTCCTAGACACATGGAGCGTCTCACTTTTCCTGACAGGTCCTTAAAGTCTCTGCTGGTCGTAGTCTCCTCAACCATCATCAGGAACAGAAATGTCCAGGAGCTCAACATTTCACTGCACTCAAACACGAGTGTAATGAAAAATCTTAATACGGACTTAGTTTGTAGCTCTAAATTCCTGGTAAAAGTTGGGTTCCATCAGTTCTGTGGGCATTGTGAAATATACATAATAAGAGAAAAAAAGTTTCTCCCGTCCCGTTAATGTCGTATTGCGCGTCGTCGGATATACTTTCTTGCACAGCTAACAAAACTGCATACAATGTCTAATACTGAAGTCGTTTCATGTTCATGGTTGGACGTAACAAAAGCTTCTAAGCAAACCAGGAAAGAATTGCAAAGACTTGGGTGGTAAGAGATTGGAGAGGGGGAAGAGAGAATGTAAAGAGGATATAATTTCATCAGGGGTTAAAAGTGACTGCAAGCAAATATTCCTCCGTGCCCATGATTTACCGTAATGGAAACGTTAGAATTTTTATGCTACAGATTTCCGAATTGAAAGAGAACTATCAACATCCTTAAGAATGAAATGATGAAGCGCGCATTGTTTCCGGGCAACTAACATCTTCTTTTCCCAAGCCCGCCTCACTCTTGCATTGTGAAAGACGAAAACCGCACCAACTTTGACTTTTAAAAAACAAACATCAGCAACGAGCGTTCTCAAACTCTTGTGTTAGAGCTGGGAAGCAAATGAGATAGAGGGCAAAGAAGGAGAAGTCCTCGCTGACTGTTTGGCAAAGATAAGAAGAGATGAAAGAGCAAAGATAATGTAGGTGACTATCTTGACAGAAACACCCGTTGCTTCACCCCCACTGCAAACAGTCTGGCCAGACGCGACGTTTATGAATTAAAGAATGAGAACGTGTTCTGAATGTCAAACACAATGGACAGCGGGGAAACAGGCGAGAGCACTTCAAACACAAAGTTATGTTTAAGATCCATTGACTTGTGCGTGTTATGTTGTCCCAGAGCCAGCGACAATGTTGTGAGAAGTACGCTGTAGCTCTTTCGGAAACCACGGTCAAATCGCAAGAGTCAACAGGCCGTTTTGGACACAAAAGGATGTATCTCACCAAATCCGTGCGAAGACCTGAAAGATTCTGTTGGGACATGAGATACTTATTTCGAGAGATGCCACAGACAAACTGAAGTTTGGTGCGGTCATGGGATGAGGAATTAGAGTAGATGGCAATATGATTTGTTTTATTTCAAATTGTATAAGGGTGTACTTCTTACAGGTACTGCTTCGTGCATCTCAGCAACCGCTTTCAACTTCCTTTCATAGAGAAACAATGAAATTAGTACTGAAAAGTTAGAATAAAGAGGTTAAAGGACAGTCAGATAGTCTTTCTGTGTCCATATCTATCAAGGCACCCATGACACTAAACAATGACCTAGACATTAACATACAAATGTACACATAATGTAATATATATTCTGAAACCTCTAGATCAATATGTAAGGAACTATGAAAGGATGTATTGACTGTACCAGCACCAACAAATTGTTGCTGCAGCGAGAACAGATGCATGTACTTCTGATTCCAACTAGTAACCACCTACGTACAGGTACGTAACGATTTACTGTGATAGAAGTCAAAATCATCCGTGTCTGTGGCCATAATATCGAGATCCTTGCATTATACACTCTCCTCTGATGAAGACATTAGCTTCATGCCAAAGTCTTAAAACAAGACTTACAACCTTTTCAAGTTTTGGCGACAGAGTGCTGCTTCGTAGCGTCAACATTGCCAACAACTGGGAGAACCTTAACGGATCGAGTCGTTTGTTGACCCTCGAGAAACAAGAGCTCAATTCGGAATCTTGTGTTTCAAAAAATCAAATATGTTTTTCTCTGTAGCGCTTTCAAGCATGCTTGTCCTTGTGTTGTCACGATCCTTCTAATGCACGTTCTCCGACCGGCCACTTGTCCAAAAACTGAAAGCATGAAAGACGTGGGCGGAGGAACAAGCACGTTTGAGGATGGGTGACAACGAATGAAGAGCCACAAGGATGTCTTGGATTAGAAGTGTTTCCCACGGCGCAGTACAGTAGAAGATTCTTCTTTTTTTCTTTTTGGTTTTAGGGGCATATCACAAAGCCCCCTTATCCTCTAGATTTCATTTCCTACAAGAAGTATTAGTTGCTGTATGCAAAAGCTTGTAAGTGATAGTTCAGGATGTTCGGAAAACCAGCTGGCTAGAAAACCATCGCTGCAAAGAAAAAAAAAACAGGCCGAAGATCCTAAAGACTGCACTGCAGATTTCACCATTGCCAAGGAGCTTCTTATGGACATCGTAAAGAAGGAGGCTGAAAAAAGTGTAGCCAGTGGGCGTTCTCAGAATACACTGCCAATGACACAAAAAGCAGTGGATTGGTCGGACATGAGCGCATCGCTGCCAATCACCAAGGTAGTCTTGTCCTTGGGCAGGATGTATGAAAACACTCAGTTCATGCACACAGTTAGTGTGCTCCGACAAATTTGTATTTTATCATAAGAGCACGACATGCCGCTCTTGCTGCTAAGCTCTCATTCGTCTTGTTCTTTGACAGATGTATGAAAACATTCAGTTCGTCCATACAGTTAGTGTTCTACGATTTCATCTTGAGAGCAGAGCATGCCATTCTTGTTAACCCTTATTCGCCTTGTTCTTGGAGAGATGCATGAAAACACTCAGTACGTCCATACAGTTACAGTGGTCCGAACATTTGTACAGTATTTCATGTTAAGAGCAGAATATGCTACTATTGTTACCAAACCCTCATTCGTTTTGCTCTTGGACAGATGTATGAAAACACTTAGTTCATCTAAACAGCTATAGTGTTCCGAGGTATTTCATCTTAAACTACTTAAAGCGTAACTACATCACTGGGATGCTTTTCCGGCATACTGTATTCTATGCTGCATTCACAATGGTCCTTCTATTCATAACCAGGTGTCAAAGTCCAGTTCACAGAGTTGATTCTGACCAATCTGAATTGACAGACAAAGTGTATAAAACTTGCTATCGTTTCCTCGTCTTCCAGTCTTGTTTAACGTAAATTTAAATTTTGCAAAGCTGAGAACTTCGCTGTCCGCCATGTAAAGTCAGTTGTTCTTTTGAAACGTCGACGTGGTATAAATAAGGAGTGCTCATTCAGCATCGAAAATCCCTTGGTTTGGGTGATTATAATGATACTACTGTAATGTACTGGACTCGATCTGCGTTGCTTTTCCTGGTGATGATGCTGCTTTCCCTTTTTGCAGCGTCTGACGGCAGGAATATCAAGTTAATCTCTGACTACGTGGGCAACCTAAATTTGGTCTCCGAAGTAACTGCTTGTATCAAATTAATCTCAGAGTACGTGTGCAAACTAAACTTGGCCTCCAGAGTAACTGCTGGTGTGGCCTCCCCGGTAAACACTAGGGCCCATCCTTCAGGACCGTCCCTTGCTCCAGGATTTGCGGAGAATGTCCTGGGCCACACACACACCTACTCACTACAAGCCCAAAGGGTCGATGGAACAGCTAAAAAAGAAAGACAACCAGTTTTATGCTGCGTAGTTCGTGCCCAAAATACCCGTATGATTTCCTTTCGTATAACTTGAAAGTTCGAAAGCAGAGATAATATAACTTCATGAACTTCAGATGGCACACATGACCTTCCCAGAGACAAGGGGAATCTTATCCAATCCCAACACCAACAAGGGAGGGTTTGTCTGGACGATGGGATCGATGTTTAGCTCTGCTAAACTCTGTCGAAACAAATCATGATCTAAGTAAATCTAGCGTCGAGACATCATTGTTTGTAGCTAATTCGCATTTTCCTCTGATGCGATGCGTCAGCCGATTCCACAAGCTCAGAATTTTCGTTTGGTCACGGAGGAATTTATTGCATTTTTTTTTTCTTTTGGAAAAGCTGAAATCCTTAACCCTCTAGTGCCCAGCCCTATTTACAATGGCACAAAAAGTCCGAGCTCCAGTTTTTGGATCACTTCTGTGTCCACTATGCTGGATCAAGCATCAAAATGATAATAATAATAATAATAATGCGGTTTATAAGTCTCATATCCAGGCTAATGCCCGCTCATGCCACTTCACACTATTATGGTGGGGTGATGATCTTGGTTTGCTTTTTCTTTGTTCCACGAAATGTATCAGATCTGATATGCTGGGCACTAGAGGGTTAAGAGCTTGCGGGAGGAATGACTACCTCGTAGCATCTGAAGACCAGCCGAAGAAAAAGAAACTGATTTCTTTTGGCCATTCTGCACACTATATTGAGCCGCCTCATTAGCACAGACAAACTGTATGCAGAAGTGTGCAACTAAAATGCATCAAAGCTTATACGAATAAGAGAATAAGATACTGAGGCTAGATATCTTCTTCTTTTTCAAGTACTATGCTAACTAGCGTGAATTATACCCTTCAAGGGCCGACCCTTGCTTCAGGATTTGCGCAGAGTGCCCTGGGCCACACACACCTACTCACGACATCCCAACCGTCGATGGAACAACTGAAAAAAGACAACCAAGTTGTGCATTTGTTTTAAAGGATAGCTTACTTCTCCCTTATGATAGGAGCTGTGGTACTTTTGGGACTGTAATGTCAAAGACGCGAACTTTTCACCAAGAAGGCGTTTTTGTGATACCTGCTGTGGTGTTGTTGGCATTCACGACTATAGCACCTTTGCGCCGGAAAATTCATATATCAACCTTGTGCACTGTTACGGAATAATAATAATCTTTTCTCCTCATAAAGTGTCATGTGTCACAGCAATTGCCAAGCTTACACATCAGAAAATTCCAGAGAACTACTCACTGATAATTTCAATTCTTGTGAGATTCTCGATATCATAATTAAAAATTCTATCACTTGCAGGAGTTTTGGAAAAGTAATCCTCTTCCATTTACACAACGGTGTTTCTTGAATATAGACGTTTTGAGCAAGGGGTAACCATTAAGGCGATTTTTGTGCACTAGTGACCTCGCGCCCATTGTTTCAAAAGAGGGAAGCTTGTGTGTGTGTGTGGGGAGGGGAGGGGAAGAAGGGGAGGGGAAGAAAGGGAGGGGGAGGGAATGGGACAGTTGCAGATGTGAAAGAAATGAACAGATAGTTCTATTTCCACCTTAACCCGTTGGATTCACATTCCGACAGAAAGGAAGGAAATATGGGAAGGAGCAAAGTACACTGTGTTATTTTAGAGCTGTCTGAATGGTAGTGTTGACATTTCTTTTATATTCTTTGACAAACATGCCCATCTAGCTCATGGAAATAGTGCCTAAAAATATTCACTTGCGATTAGAAGTAAAAAGAATTTGATTTATCTCTCAACATGGGTCGAAATAATTCACCTGCTTTAAATTCCACAATACATGCGTAGTGTTAATGTAGACTTGAACCATCGTGGCATGACATAGTCTATTTCTATATCATCCGCAGCTCGCATTCCATATGAACCAAAGAGAGGAACACAACCCTCTGTGTTAACAGGGACAATGTCATAAACAAATGGGTTAGGCTTATGAAAAGTTTGATGGATTTCAAAATTTAATGACTTCAACAATCAGTTTTTTTTTTTCTTCAGTCGAAATCAGTAGATGAACGTTGTTCGCTAATGCTGCAAATTCAGATATGTAGATAGTATAGATACATTATAGTCGACAACAACAACAACAACAACAACAACAACAACAACAACAACAACAACTACAACAACAACAACAACCACAACAACAATATCAACAACAAACACATGCCTAATAACATTCCGAGGTTGCATTTAACACACTGGCCTCAGAATTGTTATATTTTGTTATAATATGTGTTTTTAATATTTTGCTGTGACAAAAGCAGAGTATATATATAATGGAGTGTCCATGTCGGTGAAAAGTGCAACAGTTATAGATTATGTCTTTCTATTAATATGCATAAAATGTTATCCCAGTGTCTTTTTAACTCATTAACTTATCGGACATGAAATTAAAGGTATAAAAGTTATTTTGGTCTATCCGGTATAGCATGCAATAAACATGAGAACACAGAATTAAATTCACTTCTAGTCGCTGCAATGCAGTGCCGTGGTTTCTCCCAACACTATAAAGCCAGTCGAGCGAAGAATGGGAGTTTTGTGAATGTGATGCACCAGCATTGTTCCTGTCATTGACTCTTGCCTCTCACTTCCTCACACCCGTATTCCTCGTTAATCTCACCTCTGTATCCAACTAAACCTTTGCTCCTTTTGTTTTACCTTCCTTCCCTAGTGGCCCATCCCTTCATGCTTTAGTATACCTATATACTATACTATTTCCACGTCAGGGCAAGTAACATCCTTAGGCAAAGCACGTATCACATATGTAGACAAAAAAAGGTAAGTTGGGGAGGGGGAGGGGAGAGAAAAAAAGAGGCAAGCCTTCCTCCCAAAAACACCTGAGCAGCCCATACACTGGTAAGCAAAACAAACAGTAATTCTCAAAGCGAATTAGGGTACCCATAAAACTGTGCCTTGGCTAATCCCCAAACGGATGGTCCCAGCTAAGCAATCCGACGTGGCGGACGGCAAACCAAAGCCGGAGACGAATGGCGGTGACTTCGCCATCGGAGTTCACGCACTTGATAAACACGTCGAGCTGATGGCCACCGTCGCATCCTCCACTGTCCTCGATGGGAACACGGCTAGCTGACCGGACAAGATGCAACAGTGGGAGAAAATAAATTGACCAAGAGTGTTGTATTTTGTGTTTGCATGGACTTCATATAATAATAAATTAACATAAGCTTGCAGTATCTAAGGCGGCAAGACAAGTCGGTTTATAAACTTTTTTTGCACTTGACTCATTATTTTATATCGTGGTGGTAACGGGAGTTCTGGTTTTTTCTTGTTCGATAATGTCAAGTGAATCTCTGCTGTCTTAGAGCGAAAAGTCACATATGCAATAGAAACTATATTGCATTACGTGTCTTTTATCATAAGACGGCAGACACATCGCTTTCCTGTGCCATAACTTCCTGTGGTTGTAGTGCAGTAGCGTGAGGGGACGGCAATGGGTGCGTTTTGTTTGTTGCTCTGTCTATGTTTGAGGCTGGGACACATAAGAGGGCAAACTAGTGGTTTTTGGGAATGAAGGGGGACCCGGCCGGAGCACTCATACAGAGATGATACACAATGGAAAGACATTCAGATGAGTTGATTTGTGGCAATGGTATATGCTGCACTCGACATGTGCATCATGTTTTTTTTATTTTTTGCTCAAAGGAGGAAGGCGACTACAAGTTCCTCTCCCCAACATTTCCTCAGTTTAAGCTCATAGGTGAAGTACGTGCTGATAATAATGATGTGGATGAATGACGCTCGGTGGTTTTCTTCGCCCTAATAATACACCTCTGCCTACTGTTAGTCCGGTAAAGCCATCTTTAGCACAGTTTTATACTGTGCTGTCATCTAAAGTAAATAATATATGTTTGGACTGTTCATATACAGATCTATTTCACTGATCCAAACTGAAGAACAGTATATAGGTAAGCACAAAGTATAACGGCAGATGAGGCAATTTCGGAAGTTACCATATTAGTTAGGGCATCCTACTCTAGATTCTGGGGTAAATATATATTTGGGCTGTTCGGAAGTCACAGAAATAGGACATTCTGTTCATCACCAGATAACCAACCCACACGTCAAGTATGACGGCAGGCGCGGCAATTTAGGAAGTTACCGTAATAGGGCATCCTAATCAAGATTCTAGGCTAAATATATTTTTGGGCTGTTTGGAAGTTACCGTGATAGGACATCCTGTTCTAGGATACCGCCCAATAACCAACCTTAAAGTAGAGTATAAAGTGGAATACTTTCTGCCTCCCTATAAGACAATGTGGTTCGCTGTCAGCTTGGACTTTTCATTTTATTTTGAACAGAATAAATTTATGGAGAGAGAGAAATTTATTTATGTAAAAATCAGGTCAGTTTCCGGTCCCTAGTATAGATGTTCTCTACCCAACAACCTTTCTCACTGACGTTGCTGTTTCCTTTCTGAGTTCCAGAGTCTTAACTAAATATGTGATGAAAGTTCAGGCATTACAACTTATCAATCCCTAGGTTTTACTATACCAATAATGAGGTTTATAGGTTTCGCATCCCGTGCTCACACTACTTCGTATTGCTATTCTCCAGCAGGCCAGGTCACACAGTAACTTTCTCAACTGCCTCGGGGAAATAGAGCGCCAGTGTCATTTTACACACACATGTTATCATTCTGTGGCCTTATTCATTCAGCGACGTTGCTCCAATGCTTTTACCTGATGCTTTGTAAATTTCAAGCACGAATCCAGTCATTTTCTAAGGCCGATTAGTTGATCACCAGTATCTAACTGAACTCGTAATGTCATATTAAGGCAAGGCTCCAACAGTACAGTAAAACAAATAATAATTAGAAATAGAGAGAAAGAGAAGAGAGAAAGAGAAGAGTAAAGGTGCCTTGCTCTACTACACAGCTAACAGCCTGCGTAATGGAATGCGGAAACAAACCTAATTTCTGGTTAGATGTTTCTACGCTGATTTCAGTTTCAATGACATGTGGATTACATTAATGGGTGGATATGAGGCATCAAATCTGTAACGGTGTAACGACAGGTATGATCATTCTTGTAGAACGCGTTATATAAACAGATGAGTAGGCAACGGGTTAATCTATCATTGCGTCATGGTCCTAGGCAGTTGGCGTGTCTCATTTGAGTGAGATCTTCAGGAGAGGGAGAAAACTGTATCAAATAACGCAAGAAAATAATGCCAGGTTAAAACTTTGGTGCTGTTTTTTTTTCTAAAAACCAATAACTTGTGACTTACTTTGTCTGTGGCTTTTGATGAATGTCCCGGGTTATAGCAAGTACAAAGGTAGAGCAGTTTGCAGACTGTCTGTCTCGGAGATAGACACTTTACCTACGATTGTGACAATTGGTAAAGTGTTAAAATCGATACCTGGAAGCTAGTCTAGCTATTTTTGTTATGATATGGAAATTTAGTTTCTCATATCCTGGGATCCCCAAGCTTTCAGTTTTGTATCTGAGTAATCTTGTAACACTGGTATATATACGTCATGATAGTGTATGGCACTGAACATTTTAAACATTATATTGTATGGCACTGAACATTTTAAACATTATATGGCCTGTAACACTGGTATATATACGTCATGATAGTGTATGGCACTGAACATTTTAAACATGATATGGCTTAAAAGAGCGTCGCAGGACATGTCTCTGACAAACTTTGGCCTGCGGACCAGCTGTTGATCAACCGTGATTTATCAGCTATTCATTATGAAACTACAGAGTGCAATAAAGCGTTGTCATCTAGAATTCTCCCCTTAAAAGTCATCCTACGTCGTACTAATTTAATCATCTGATAAAATGGTAAACAAAATGGCAATAATGGGTGTGCTTCCTTACTACTAGACTAATCTTGTTCAGGTATAAAGATGCCAGAATGGATCTAGCAAAATGGATGTATCATTTTACACGTGAATAGTCCCTAAAATTTCATAAACTGTCCATGTGGAAGGAGAACTGGGGTTTGATTTCATTTGAAAAAAAAAGGCCCTGAGTAGCTGGAAAGTAATTCTAGACTAAGATCATATTAGCATCCACTACCCATTTCTAAAATGTTTTGCTGTAGCTAGGGATGTTAGGTAACTGTGTTTACTGAATGAAAGGGCTTTACATTTTAGGTCATCCCCTTCCTGCCCAGTAAGCTCAAAATCTAACTAATCTTGGTGTAGGGTATCTGTGTGTCAAAAAGTTTGATGAAGAATGAAAGAATGCCAATATAAAACATTTTGACTCAATACTAATGACAAGGTAGGTGAAAATGCTAATATAGCCAGCAGTGAAAAATGCATTGAGTTCTTCATGCCTACAAAATGGCGATTACTTCACTTCGCACTGTTTTGTCAACTGGCTGGTCAAATCCCGAACACTGTTTTCCCCTACTGAACCACGTAGTGGTAGAGTCTGCAAATCTATAACATGATCAGTCGATTCCATATTAAATTATATGATTAGTAAGGTTTGCATAAATGAACCTTGACTTTAATGTTTTTCGAGACGCAGAATTTAATTCATAAAAGTTAAAATATATGTCCGGTTGCGCAGCCGTCGCTATACACTTGTCCGTTTCGCACCTACTCGCTCATATGCTGTTGTTCAAGAATTAGTAGAGGTCTGGTTTGTAACAGCTATCGCCTTTATTTTGGGCTCCATCATTCATGCCCTTTCTTTTTTTAGTTCTTCTTTTTTTCTGCCTTTGAATGACGTCAAGTAATGGCTGGATGGAAGACTTGCGTTGGAAGGTTTTAGTGTAAGGACTAATCTCCTCTGCCCGGTGTTTTTCTGTTTTTTTAAAGGTTAAGTCGTGAAATAAAAAAGACATGGGGAAAGAAAGAAAGGCATGAGGAAGCTTTTTTCTGCGAGTGTGTGTGTGGGTGTGTGTATGTGCGCGTATGTGTGTATGTGGTGAATATGTATGTGTGAGAGAGAAACGCATTCACAGATGGTTGAAGGATAGGGGAGGGACGGGTGCAACAGGGAGGAGCGCAGTCTTAGGGGCGAAGAGCGAGAAAGAGAAGGAGAGAGAAAAAGGGAAGGTAAAAAAGAGGGCAAAATGGGGAGAGCCAGAAGCGTATATTGAGAGAAGAGAATGAGGGAGTGGGCTGGAGGGCGGGGGGTCCTGGGGGAAAGGGGAGGAGACAGACAAAACTTTCTCAAAGCCTGAAAGCGAACGTTGCTTTGTTACTGTATCTTTTGCGATTTGGGGCGAGG
>JAWQUT010000032.1:1994285-2007167 GCA_033807755.1 Ellobium chinense
GGGGGGGGGGGGGGGGGAGGCGAAGAGAAGAAAGCACCAAAGTTTACAAGCCCTAATGTGTAAGGTACTATCCATCCATCCATCCATCCGTCCATCCATCCATCCATCCATCCAACTCTCTTTCTCATCCATCCATCCATCCATCCATCCATCCATCCATCCATCCATCCATCCATCCATCTCTCTTTCTCATCCATCCATTTATCCATCCATCTATCCATCCTACTATCCTACCATCCATCCATCCATCCATCCATCCATCCATCCATCCATCCATCCATCCACTCATCCATCCATCCATGCATCCATCCATTCCTTTCTACCATTGGAGAAATGTGACTGTGAGGGGAAGAGGTATCTAGGAGAGCGGGTGAAAAAGAAAATAAGAGAGAGAGAGAGAGAGAGAGAGAGAGAGAGAGAGAGAAAGAGAGAGAGAGAGATAATATGAGTCACTCTGCTTACTGATGGTAGAGAACCAGGCCTTACTCATCTTGTCGTGATATGAGTAATACAAACTATCATAAACCCTGACATGGACATTTTAATTACTTTAGTTTTTGCATCATTATGCTTCTTCCGTGTTGGAGCATAACATCGTATCTCACATAATGAGGATTGATGAAAAATGCAGGCACAGTCACATACCACTACTTTGTTAGCCTCAAATTTCTTATAAAATGTCCAGGATTTTAAAGGCTTGCCCGGGGAGTGAAAGAGAGGAAAGGCACGATGAACTCTTCACTATGTAAAGTTAAGTTCACTTAAAAAGTCAGTTCAGATCAAGTTCAGATCACTGAGGGGAAAAAGCCCTAAGATCAAGTTTAGTTCATTTATATGAAAGCAGGGTAGTTTTCAAATCATATCAGTTCCGTTTGGTTTTAGAACCCGGTATTCGGTTCTGGTTATTAAGGTAGACGTGAACAACTGAAGTTTAGGTCGAAAACTGAAGTTCAGATCAAGCACCCAAAATAACTGCTGTTCAGATACAGATGATCTCGTCCAAAATAGCTTCTAAGCTCAGACCAAGTCCACATGAATTGCTTTCACATGATCTCACTTCTGCCCATTCCTGCAACTTCACTGATTTGAGATCAATCTCGCGCTTCACATCAAAACTCTATATTTTCCAATTTCATACGGATTTCATAATACTAGATACGTAGAAACTTTGCAAATCGTTTTTACTGTCCACTACGATAAACAAAACTAAAATAAAATCCTCTAGTTTTTGAAATATGTAAGGAAATCCATCTGAAATGAGACAGTATTCGCGACCATTTATAAGAGGGTTTGCTCCTCGACTGTAACGATCGGGTGGCATAGCTTTAACTCTCAGAGCTCGCATTATATAAACTTCGCTAAAATCCCAAGAACCGGTTTAAAATTCTGAAATAAATTATTACAAAAATATACATATGAATTTAATATGTGGGCAAGGGCCTTTTATGGCAATACGGACGATTTGTTTCGTTGGGGTTCTGTATGATCGAGTAAAGAACTTTAACACACCTATGTGTATCTGTGTGTGCATGTATGTTTCATGGGGGTAAAAGTAATGAAGCTAGGGTGGAAGGGGAAAAGTGGGTGATGAAGAGAGGTGTATGCAAATGTTTTTGAGATTTTGGGGAAGGGGGGGGGGAGAAGGGGTATGTAAATGGTACGTAAATTGCTAACAATGCATATCCTGCTGTATACTTGTATCTTAGGAATATGTGGATATAGTATATGTGCTTATATATGGTGGATATTTTTCTCTTTTCATCCATCCATCCATCCATCCACACCTGCAAACCCCATCCAACAACAAGCCTACCTATCCAGTCATTTACATCCCACCCAGTCAATCCTTCCGAGCGACTTTCCCACCGACTGGCCCATCGACGAATTATGCCCATCTCCCATTCGCCGTTCGTAATATCCGAGATTATCACTTCAGGATTTGAGACATTCTCTACTACTACTACTACTACTACTACTACTACTACTACTGCTGCTGCTACTGCTACTACTGCTGCTGCTACAACTGCTACTACCGCTACTACCACCACCACCACTACTACTACTACTACTACTACTACTGCTACTACAACAACTACTACTACTACTACTACGACGACGACTATTATTACTACTATTACTACTACTAACACTACTACTACTGCTACTCCTCCTACTACTGCTACTACTACTAAATCTTGTCGCTCCCGAAGGAGCATAGGTCATGCAGCCAGTCAAAATGAGGCTTAAGTAGCTCTCTGACTGTATGAAGTTACTGGTATCATATAAAAGCTCATTTAATATAATTCTGTTTCGATGAAGATATTTTTGAGCTAGTATAATTGTGGCATGAGATATAGTTGTTTAAAGTGGTAGAGGATCACGCCTAAGGAATGACAGAAACTCTGAGAAAATCATGATTACAAAAACAGTTTCACACTATACGAGGTATAATTCAAATTATCGAACATTAAAAAAAAAAATATGCACAGATATTTATCACTCCGCAAAGAATTAATATTTTCATGAATAGAAATAATTCTACTTTCCAATTTATGCAGTCAACAAAAATTCCAAATCATCCTTTGAACTTGGTATCAGGCGATATAAGCCTTAAATTGGCTGGTTGCAGCAAGTCATATTATGATTGGCACAACATTATCATTCTTCAGCGGCCCCTGTAGGATGCCGTCCGCTGTCTATTCGAGCTCAATGAAAACTCTTCTTTTCTATGTATGTTTGGTCTTCCCCTCTTTCATTTTCCTTCTGGATTCCGATCAAGCGCCATTCAAATTGGGTCTGTGGGTAGTTTTCGTAACGTGTGGCCTATCCATTCCCAAGCTGCAGAGGCCAGATTATAAAAGACTCTTTATGCCATTTAATAAACGTTTCTCCTTGAACCAGAGGAACATTCCAAGATAGCCAGGGCTAGACCTCAAGTCTGGTGCTATCACTGTGTTCAAATTACATATTGTTGACAGTTCAGTGAGATTTTTCACAATTTAATTTAGATGAAAAGGGTTTAAACATTTTGGCTTCCTTTTGCAGACCGCAGCGCTTCACAAATGAATCCCGCTGAAACCATTGGGAAACATTGCCTACAACAATTTTTTTTCACCAGTTCAGGATTGAATTTCACAACTTTTGCAGTGTGTTTTCTTGTTATGCGGTTATGTCTACACAATCAATTCAAATCTGCTATTAGTAACTCTAGTAGTCCATTAAAAAAAATGTTGGATCGGTTCGACTCCTGCAACCTCCATTGCTTTTCCAGACTCTGTTCATGGCGATTTCTCTGTTCGGTCCTTTTCTTGACAGTCTGGTGTTTTAAGACCCACGTCCGGCAACCTCACCGTTTGTTCCTCCTCTGAAAAACCTCCTGTTCACCCAACTTCTGCGAACGTCTGAAATGACCTCACATAAATGTCAAGCCTGGAGCGCTGTCTGTCACACTAATGCGCCTGTTATTGCTATTCTGTCCAAACTTAGAGGTCCAGACATTCGCTTGGGGCCCTTTGAAGAAAGCAGTGACCACAGGTAAAATCAAAGAAGGTGACAGGAAACTATTGGTCGCCACTAACGTACGAAAATGACTTACGGCAATGGTATGCGTTGCTAGTATAGGCTGTTACGATAATATGGTACTGTGTGGTGTCATTTTGGTGCAGGTGGCTGTTGTTGGTCTGATGATGGCTTTGTTAGCTATGGTTGAGAGTGAGAGAGTAAGACGCACCATAGTTGCTCTCAGTAGTCACTGTTCTCGTCATTCATTATCGTAATCACTATCGTAATCATTATCATCATCCTCATCATTATTTATCATCACTGTAAAAATAGCGAAAATTTAAATTTCTAATTCATTTCCCGACACTTTTAATGAAACATTTTAGACTATAGCTAAAACTTTTTTGTTCGCATAAATTTACAGGTCTCAGCTCTCTAATTCATTCATAAGTAGAAATGTGCAAGGAGTAAATCATTATCATCATCATCATCATCATCAGTATCATCATCATCATCATTTTTATGATTAAAGGGGTCAGATAACCCATTCGTTAATGGACTAAATATATGTTAGGAGTAAATCATCAACATTATCACAATGACATGTTTGTGACAAGACATAAAAGGTGGCAGAGAATACAAAGACTAAATAACAGTGAAAATTCAAGCTGCAGCTCCAATTCCTCTCATAATTCATGGAATTGCCCATTTCTATTACAACAAGTTTAACAAATTATCAATCGTGCCTATACAAACTTGAAAGCTACCACTGTATCTCTCCTCATTTCTACATCCTCATTATGTCATCCACCTCCTCTTATGTCTCCTCCTAGTCATCATTTTCATCTTGCCTTCTTTTCCTTTATTATCTTTTTTATTTCCCTTCTCTTTATAGTCTCTTTTTTCTTCATTCCTGTTCATACTTCTCCATTTTCTCTCCTTCTCTCTTTCTTCTCTTCTGAATTAATTATATTTTTTTACATCTCAACTCTGTCTCTTCTTGATTACTTCTCTTCATCTGGGTTATCTTCCTCCTCATCCCTCTGGATTCTCTTTTCTTCCATCTTCAGTTATCCACGGTATGCAAATCTCGAAACACAAACCGCCCTTGGCGAGGGCAAAATCTGGTGTCGCAGCAGGGTGCCCACTCCACAGGGCGAAACTCTAAATCTTTTCCGCGTATAGCGTACAATTAAATATTCTTTTTGATAGAATCTTCAACAAACTCGTTGGAAATCATCTTCTTTCACATGTTCAGCCACATAAAAGCAACTGACATTTTCAGTTTATTGGCTATTTTCGATTGAGTAGTTCTATTCATCAAGCCGTATTCACTTGGTCTATTCCGCCGGTCTCAGAACTGCAAGCCGCGTTTGCTTTCATTACGAGGTTTCGTGAGTGGGAGATGGTGATGAGGGGAAGCCCGGCTTGGTTTGTGCCTTGTCCTTTCGGGCCCACCAGAATGTCCTTGATGGGTTGGAACTAATCGGAGTGACAGCTGAGCTCTGGGAGGCCAATCGCCAAATTGTATGTTTGATGGTGACACATCCGGATTATTGAGGGAGGAGGAGGGAATTAGAGCAATCATTAGGGCACAATGAGACACCCAGGGCCGTAGCTACGACTCTACGTCCGGTTCTCTGAGCAAAGAGTCTGAAAATATCGCCCTTAGCGTGATGTCTCTACTTCAACACTGCTTATTACATGGGCTTTGGGTGTGTGGGTGTGGATATGTGGAAAAAAAAAAGGGGGGGGGGGGNAGGGGGGGGGGGTCTTAACTCCAACAACACATCTCGCTTCTTCTCTGCTTTAGCACTGTTGGGGTTACGGGGTGGAAGACACGGTCCTGACAAGAGCTCGAAGGCATTGTAAAAAGCGTTCCCTAGATCATACCATTCCCCCGTGTAATCCCTAGCATCTGGAAAGCTGCTGCATAAACTAGCGCGGCGCTTCGAACAAATCCACACAAAATGTCATTGTCTATAACATCCAGTTGAGAGATCTCAAATGATATTTTGGTTTCAGAAACAGAAAGAGGCGGCTGCAGAGTCCATATTATCTGAGGTTATCTATAAGGTGGAGGGCAATGACGGTTAAATTTTGCTCTTGGAGTCGTCTCATTACGTCACGCTGATTCCACATTTGCCGGAGTCAGTTTTTGATAATCTGAGTTGTGTATATTTCTATGATCTTTCATTTATCTTCTTTTCTCTGCTATAACACATGTAGAGTTTTGACTCGTTATCATGTCCCAAATTTCCAGACTAAACCACATCTGCCTCAATGTTTTGCGCTGAGCAGCTGGTTGAGAACGCCTGAATTTCTCAAATCTCGAAAGTATGACTTAGGAAAAGTATGGAATGAGCATAACGATTAGTCTCACGTGGCTTCGTTCTACACTCGGTGCTTGAAAAAAAAAATAAGAAGACCTCGTCATCCAAGGCATTATGACTTACCGAAACGGTGTCCTTTGAATCATCGTCTATCAACTATCACAAACCAGACATTTTCAGCTGCCTTGTTTAACTTTTTGCAACTAGTTTTGAGACCTTTGCATAATCCATACGTTAATGAACACTACTACAAGGATGAATACTACTGATGACTCTGATTCCTGAGGAGTTATGACTCTTTTTGATATAATACTTTTCCAGGAACTTTCCTACAAATTGCAGTGGATGTTTGCAGTATGCCAGACCGAGTGCTTAATGATGTGCGAAGAAAGGGAGTAATTGTGAATGAAAGTAAAACTGTATACGTTCATTATTTAGATGTTATGTAATTATGTGACTCCCGTTCGTAGAACTTTGTTATGATCTATATCGTGTGCTGTCCCGCAGCCAATGTCATTCTGTTGTTCGCCCACGTACCACAGTTGTGGTCTGAGTTTGAGATAAATATAAATAAAACTAATGTCCGTGGTTACCTCCATGCATTAACCCTCTAGTGCCCAGGCATAGAAATACTGGTAGGAAAATTCTGAAAATTCACATACACACTTCAAATGCCACCCAAAATACATGTAAAACATTGATTTTGAACAATGTCTATATTTAATAGGTGAAAAATTTTGGGTCAAATTTGGACCTCCGCGCACAGAAACATCCGTGCCATATTTGAACCACTCCATACTGGACCCTTGAAGTTGGGTTGCCAAATATGGACCAGTGGGCATCAGAGGGTTAACTAACGCAAAGACTATGTATACAGCTACTGGAGAAGTAGCCTCATTGTTGAAGGAGGTGCTCTTCTCCACGTCTGCACCACACCTGGCCTGGCACCGCCCTCGACCTGCCCCCAGTATTGTCACTGACGAAGCCAAAGTGTGCTGTAAACTTTCCTCAACTTCATCACCCTTTTTGCCTTCATGAGGTGTGCTGGGTAGCTTCTTTTTGCCGTCGAAGTGAAGAGACAAGCGCTGGGTTTAGCGCCTGGTGAAGCCTGTGAAATATGCCATCGGCGCAAGGTGACTGCGAGCCTTTCGATTAAGGCAAGAGACCTTTCGATTTAAATAATGTAACTTGAGAAGCTCCCGTTCCCATTCCAGTACAATTATCACAACAGCCTGTCTACTATGGCTCTGCGATCTTTCTCGCAGACAGCCGACATGAAAGAGCTGAACGGTGCTGTATACTGGGATACCAACCAAGACAGAATTTCAACCGACTGTGATTATATCGAGGGATGCTTGCGCAAAGACCGTATCATTACTTAGATTGCATAAATATATAGATATACTGGTCTTTGCATTACAATCGTATTCAGAAACACGGAGGGAAACGTCTTCAGAAGTACTGATATTATTTCCCGGATGTTCTGAAACACCATCAGTGGTCGGAGACTCATTCACTCCAATCGCGGCAACTAGAATGGCTTTTGTAGACACACCAAAAATTTAAAAAAAAAAAAGTTCACGTGGAGATATTGGTGGGTGAGGAGGGAAAGGGGGGCGGGAGAAAGAGGGGGTCTGCTTCGGTGCGTCACGTGTAGGGATAAGTGCTTCCGAAGCTTTTTTTTTTCATGTCGTCAGGAATCGGAGCCACGTCCACAGTGCTGACATGGTAAGTAAGACTGTGCAACAACCAAACTATCAAACACTTAATCCACGCCGTTAGAAGACTGCATGCAGCTTCTGCAAGAGTTTGGCAAATGATACCCTTCCCGAGATTCCCATAGAACAACTACTCATAATGTTTGTTTTGACATCGCTTTCCTAATTTCCCTCCCTAAGCTGAGAAAGGAGGTCTGTTGGCTTAGTCCATGCAATTCAGGACTTACCTCTTTCTCTCTCTCTCTCTCTCTCTCTCTCTCTCTCTCTCTCTCTCTCTCTCTCTTGCTCTCCTGAACTATCTCGCTATACGGCTTATTTCCTTGCTCGATAAAGGGGCAGAAGAAGGAAGATGACTATTTCTCTCGTACCATCTTGTAAGGCTGGTGCTCCTTGTCACTTCCAATATGGGAGTTACATAGGCACTCCAGTATACCAATCTCTTGCACTAAAACTTTGTGACGCCTGCCGTTATGCACTGTATTTCTCTCTTTTGGAGCAGTAACCAGTGATTGGTCTCTCCAGCAGTCATGGAAGAGAATAAAATTTCCATTTGAACACTTTACATTAATTCTTCTTCAGACTGTTGCACTGATTGCTAGGGAATTATCTTCCATTAATTTCAAAATCCTTTAAAATCATAGTGTAATATTTGAATGAGAATCAAGACATAATGACTGATCAACACAAGGATGAAGAGGAGTTGACCTTATTTATAGCATGTGAAAAATTAGTGGGGCGTGGGGTGGGGAGGGAGGGGGTGGAGATTAGTAACTCAATCACCTGAATCCCCCACTGACCCAGTTTTCTTTAGCGCATGACACAATCGCATCGTCATTGCCTTGTTCACCTCGCTGACTGTTACAGTTATGAAGCAGTGCAAGTTTTAAGAACCAACCAAGCTGCGACCGCCCTACAGGAGCATGGTGATGTATACATGTACCCAAAATGCACCGTCTTCGGGCAGTACCATAGCATGTCCTCGACAATAGTCGTGTGTACGGTTTTCAGCCAAGAAATTCCGTAGAGATCGAATGTCGTCATTCCGCTATGGAAATTCTTCTGTAATGAGTTAGTGTGACAGCGGGTCTATTGACAAGGGAAAGTCCGGTTCGTAAACGGGGATGATTTTAGAGCTGTCTGCTCGCTTTGTTCTCCCCTTAAATTTGGGGACGCTCATGAGTTTCAGAAAAGACAGCACTCTCAGGGAAGCGAGGTGAAGAAAGTGGGAGGGACCCGAGATAATTTATGGAACGATTCTGGAGTCTTTAGAACTGCCGGGCAAAAGAGAAAATAAAAATGGGGGAAGGCTTTTTTTTTCCGTTTAGCTGATTATTCCGCTAGCGGCATTTAATTTGAGAAACTTCACCTTGGCTTCGGAACTTTGCGTTGCGGTGTGTTGGTTGGTTGGTTGATTGGTTGGTTGGTTGGTTGGATGGCTGGTTGGTTGGTTGATGAGTGGGCTGATTGGCTGCCACAAACAGAGATGGATGGATGGATGGATGACGAGATGTCTGACTGGATGAGTGAAAGTACAGCCATTGTTTGCTCATCTATTGGCCCCAAAGCATTTAAAAAAAGAAACAGAGATAATAATCGTCCTCGGTTTATGTATGACGGTATTCCCGATGTTCCAGGAAAATGACTGTCATCATATGCTCAAATGGTGCATATCGGGAGTGCATAATATCCTTGGGAAGTAAAAATCTAATCGGAAACTTAAATTGAGCCTGGCCTCTGTAATCGACTGTACGTGTCGAAAAAGGTTTCGAACCCATTATTCTATTTTATTGGCCCTCTGTTACTGCCATACAATCACCTTAAAGGCATGTTAACCCTCATGCACCCTCGTCTGAAAACTCGTCTCAAGAAGTCTTGACGTTATTACGAGCATCACATAGAAGTGCTCGGGCAATCAATTGCTCACATTTGTCACCATCAACATCTGACAAGTTGGAAAAGGGGCGGAGTTTGTTTTAACCAATCGGAGATGAGGGGGAAAGTGGTGAAGGGCGTGTGTTTTGGGGATTGATTTGAGCATCAAAGAAAGTATGCGTGCGTTTTAGCTGATGATGCATCTTAAAACACAGATCACTGTTAGAGGTGCAAACCACATTGAAGTGTCATTATGCCTCTTTTGTTTTTTGAGGTTAGTGATTACCCTGGGCTTTGATAATTACATTAACTGACCCCTTCTCCCATTCTCAACTCCCCGAGGGCAACTCTCTATGTGGTTAATTATTTACTCAAAATCATCCAACTTTTTAGGAAACAGGAGCCTAATTGGTGAAAATAAAAATGATTATCAGAGTTAATAATAGCAGCGAGTAAAACTTAATCTTTGAAGAGATTGTGCATAAATATAATTGTAAAGCATGAAGCCACATCCGCAAACGTAATGAAATTCAGTCCGTAAAAGAAATAATTCTCGCAGACGATGTTACCGATGGGTTTAGCGGATTTTATTTGTGCAGGTATGAGATCTACATAAAAAAGTCCAAATTTATTGTAACCACCTTTTCATATTAATTTAACTTGTGAAAAATTTAAATGAGGACTCCACCTGTATAAACATTATATAAGCTTAGTTTGAAAAAACCACATTGGCAGCGCCAGACCTGCGGACATGTCTTAGCCATCTCGGAACAGTCCTGTGGTTCAAGTAGAACATTTTATTTGATGACTCAAAGGGCCTTTTACATTTTGGCTCCTGCAGCCTTCATCAGCATGATCAATTCATTATCATCTATCCTTTGCGTTGCCATAAGTTGTCAAGACTTACTGCAATCACCAAGTGAGCATCATGCCGAGTTCCGGTGCTTCGTTTTCAGTTTAGGCCGAGCGGTTTGTTGACAAGAGGTGTATCATGGATGAGAAAAAAATTCGTGAAACTCACCAAAATACAAAAAGGGAGGCAGATAAGAGGGGGTTTTCTGTTGAGAACGGAGTGCATTTAGAATGCAAAATTGCGCAGCAAAGTGCCAACAGTTTATCTTTTTTTCTAATATTAAGAAACTTTTATCTCAAAATATTGTTGCTACTTCACCACCAAACATCATGCATATATCTAAAAACACATAAATGCACATAGGAGAAGCATTCTGTTTTTTTCCAAGTTAGTTATTCTCATTTTACCTTTTTGAAAGAAAGCCTATTCCTGTAGCTCCACGTGTCTTATTCTTGAGACACAAATATTGAAAACCTTTCTGTGATCTACAGTAAGTAATGGAAGGGTAGTTAGCCCTCTTTATCCGTCATATTATCTTCACATCGTCTTCTTCTTCTTCTCTACAACTCTTGGGACAAGCGAAGAATCTAAGTGGTACTGAAAAAGGAAGCGATAATAAATCCGCAGACCCAATAAAACGGAAGGCTATGTGAGCTGGTCTAATACCCTTGGGGTTTCATCTCAGGCCACCTTACTTCGTCACAACGAGAAGTTAAGACCTCGAATCTCAAGGGGTCCTAGAGTCGGATGTACCGTAATGTAGATCAGGTTTAAGGCCGAGGACAAAGGGGCTTTGTTCCGGCGGCTATAATGTTAAGAGCTCTTCTTATTAAACTCTCTTAATAGGGTCATCAGAGGGGACTAGACTCAATTAAGATCAGGTGGGTGGCGGTTGCATGATTTACATCTAGCACTAGGACTTGACAACAACAACAACAGTCGCGCGCCTTGGAAGTGGCACAGCCAGCAACACCTGCTTGGCTTAATTAACTTGCATTCCTGCCCGATTTTCAAACGCTTCTTTTTGGTTGTTGTTGTTTGGTGTAGACTTATATAGAACATTTTTTAAAACAAGGTTAAGGGTTAAAATTGTCACAACCAAAGATTTGAAAGACTGGAAATAGTGGGTTGTTTTTTTTTTTTAAAATTCTCACGAGCATGCTTAAAGAGCAACAAGTACGTATTGATAACTTACGAAACCCTTGATTACAATCATCATAAGCAACAAAGCTTTCAACATTGAAAAATTTCATCTTTATGTCCTCCCTCTCTCTAGATTGCCTCTATTGTCGATCTTAATTATGCCCCCTCCTCAAAAAGTACACTCAAACACCATTAGTACGGTCTTCACGAGACACTCTTTATAAGGTGTTTCATATTAAGCATATTTCGCAATAGCCAAGGGACTAGTCTAAACGATTACTTACTTTCAGTCTGGAAAGTGTCTTGGAATAACATTGGTTACGTATAAAGAGTTTTCGTTAAACACATTATTCGAGTGCATTTTCATTACGTTTAGGGGTGTCAGGTAGTTGTAGGCCAACCACAAAAACATTCACATATATGTCACCAAAGACGAAACAAAACTTAAAATTTATGTGTTAAATGTTCATGTTTACAAGACGAAACAGCCAACAAATGACAAGCCAAGAGCGGTGGATGTGTTTCAAAGACATGGCGATAGCGCGGGTCACTTCCGTCAGAAACCGGAACTTCAATTCTTGTGCGCATGTCAGAGCAGTGATTTATGGACTTAACAAAATGGCGTTTTAGCCTCTCCGGATTTCATTTTGAATTACAGGTTTTTCTTTATAAAAGACACGAGATATGCAGAATATATGATTTACCGGCTCCTGCCTTCACCAAAGAAGTAAATTCTTCTTGAATGTCCAGCAGGTGTGCTTGCTGTCAAGCTTTAGATTTTAAATTTATGGAGAGCTCTGAGAAATTACCAGTCAGCCATATGTAACGCTGAACCTGAATGTTGAGATGACGCGTTAGTTAAAGCATGCTGAAGATTCATAGCTTTAGAGGTCTTGGTGACATAAGCTGGGAAAAGAAAGGGAAAAGCACTTATGCCTATGTAATATGGCAATGTAAAAAACTGAACGTACAACATTCTAAAAAGGCTGCCTTGCCAAGTGGTATATACAGTGGACTCCGCTTAATCACATTCCGTTTGGACACTTTTTGTTCATAAGGGTTGCGATTAACCACTTAGCTTTACTACTCATGTCATTATTAAGCTGCAACCAATAGTAATAAAAACTGAAATGAGATAAGATAAGACAAGATAAGAAAAGATGAAATAAGATACAACATTATGTCCGCAAAAGGCACATCTGTTTTATTTCCAGCAAATGCAAAGTGCAGTACAAAACACTTAATTAGACACATTGATGAAATAACTACTCCGCATACCCTACACAAACTAGGCCAGCATGTAAATAAATACAAGCCATACCCAAGACCCTAAAAACCTCATTCATTCTCTAACACTCCACCCATACTCTCCCTCAAGCGCGCACACACACACACACACACACACACACACACACACACACACACACACACACACACACACACACACACACACACACACACA
>JAWQUT010000032.1:2007239-2029048 GCA_033807755.1 Ellobium chinense
CACACACACACACACACACACACACACACACACACACACACACACACACACACACACACACACACACACACACACACACACAAAAGCTAATGAGTTGAACATTAGGACTACGCTAAGTTGAACATTGTCATGATTATGATGATAGTGGTGATGCTAGATGCCTGATGGAAAAGAACAGTTTCTACCATATTATTTTTTTTTTCGAACTCAGAGATCTGTTGTAGACTATGGATCGTTTTCATAGATTTCATGAGGCTGCATGTCAGTGATCAAAAATAATAAAAAATGAAAGGATCTGGGGCACACATAATAAATGTCATTTATTTTTCTGAAATTCTTATATTAGTGATGTTTGTGATTTTGTTCTTCTCTCCTTGCGCGGCTGGTGGAGCAAGCAATGTTTCTGGTAGAATAAAACCATGAGATAGTTCAGATTTAAACTGGCAAAGTTTACATCAGCTATGACTTTTGCTTGCTTCATCATTCGTGAGGTTTATTTTGACAGCCTGTCTCATATCACCATCTCTTATATGGCTTTTAATGGAAGCATTCCCATGCTTGCTGGGGTCTAATACACTACTGTCCTCTTTTGTGGTAGGTTACTCAGATGTAAGAGAAACTTTGTCACTACCTCTCTCTCTCTCTCTCTCTTTTTCCCTCTCTCTCTCTCTCTCATTCTCTCTCTCAATCAAACTTTCTCTGATTTGCCCCCGCTTTTGGCTTCTCATTAACCCCTGCGCTATTTATGATGTAGGTCTTAGAAGTAGTATTACCATGTCGTATCTGACGTGTTTGAGAGCTTGCGCATTAGCGATGGGATCTCTTACCATCGTAAAAGTTACATAGGTGCAGTTGGGCTAATGCACCCTTAGTAGTGTTCAATATGCAGAGTTAATGTAATTCCTACGATGGTAGGAGACCATGTCGTTAATGCTCAAACTCTCAACTACCTCCAATACGTTCGTCATATTGCAGGGAACTACGTCCAATTTACGTGATGAAGTATTTCTATATCAACAAGCTAATGAGTTCATGAGAAACATAATATAACTTAGGGGTTAATTAATCCACTCATTTGTGTCATACGGTAAAGTTGTGTTCGTAAGCCTATAAATATGAATGTGTAGATGAATGCTTTTCTAGTTTATTGTGTTGTTAACAACAGATTAATGCTACATGCTTACTCTTCATTATAAATGCAGATTTAATGTACTGCTTATGTGAAGTCTTTGTGAAATCTTTATATATGAGCTTATAAACTTTTGTTGTTGTTTCTACTGCTGCTGTTGTTGCTGTCGCTGTTGTCAGAATCAGTAGTAGTAATAATGAGATTTAAAGTCCGGTATCAGTTCAATGCACGCTCATACTACTTCACATCATTATTGCCTCGGCTGGCTAGATCACTTGAAAACATTCGAGAGCTTGCGCATTAACGATGGGATCTCTTACCATCGTAAGAATATCATTTACTTCTCATGTACATTCAGCACCAATGCACTAATGTAATTCTTACGATGGTGAGATATCCTATCGTCAATGCGCAAGCTCGTAAGTCTCAATTCTTTGGAGAGCACACAATGCCGCTGTCATTTACAGGCGCTGATCACTATCATCCTGACAATACCTCTCATTGCCTATAGCCAGGTACCCATTTCACAGAGGGATGAACAGAGGAAAATGTGAATGAAATGCTTTACTTACGCATTTACAACATGGCCACAGCCGAAATCGAACCCACAATCTGCAGATCCTGAGTCCAGTGCTGCAACTATTTGGCTTCATATGTCTTGCACTGCCAAGCAGTGACGGTATCATCTCGAGGTCTTGATATGGTAATTACAGTAAAGGCGATTATCAACAAGAACAGCTTTACTATCATCCTCCTCTTCCGGCTATCATCACCATAGCAGCAGCAGCAGCAGCATCAAGCAGCAGCAGACTTCATCTTCATCTTTGCTTTAAAAACTAGCAACACAGGTCATCATCATCATCATCATCATCATTATCATCCTCACCCTCCTCCTCCTTCTCCTCCTCATCATCATCAACAGCAGCAGCTGCAGCAGCAGCAGCCGCATCACCACCATGCCACCACCATCACCACCACTGATTGATGAAGAAATTCACCAAACAGGAGAATACAGCAGCGGCAGCACCACCACCATCATCACCACACCACCACCACTATCTTCATCAGAAAAGAAGGAAGACTCCCGACAGAAAGCTTTTAATTTCAAATTCGAATATCTTACAGACCTTTATGGCAGAGATAGGCATGTGGCTATGGCATTTCCTGATGTTTCGCCCATATTGCACGTTACGAACCAGACGTGAGACACAGTTTATAATGTGCAGTACGATCATTACACCAGAAAATGTGATATTCGAGCATGCCTACCTCTGCCATGAGATCTGTGAGATCCGAAGGTGAAAATAAAAACTTGCTATTGTGAACAAGTTGCTGGCCTCTTTATATACACATTGTCATAAACACAACAATAACAGAACGTCCCGCTGGAGCTTTTTAAAAACAAATTTAGCTGGACTCTATCGAGCAAAACGAAACACGAAACACTAGAACGTACAATGTTTTAACAGTATCATTTTATTTGCGTAAACAATAAGTGAATCATATTCTAAACTGATGCCCCAGTAGAGCTATATTTTTTTTTTTGGCTTTACAAACTTATTAGTTCATAGTCATACAGCTACGTCAATCCCTCTAAGAAAGTCATAATGCCTTGTTTGTAAACTGCCCTTATCTTGTTAAGTAATATACATTTTATTAACTTACTGGCCAAAACCACTAATGAAAAAAAATGACCTCCAATGTATTCTAAAAAGGAAAAAAAGTCAGATTTTACGTCACACATATAATAACTTAATACAGATATTGAATCCTATCTCCGTCCAGTGTTCTACAGACAAACAAAACAAGTAAACAAATTATGGACAAAAACAACAAGGAAAAGACTGGGGCATATCCCATACGTTCCATGCACTTAATTTAATCTAAATCTTTGCCATGCACGCATCCTCGCAAAACTGTGTACTAAGACATCATTCCTAAAGTCATGTCACTATGAGTATAAACTCTTCTTTTCCAGGTGTTGCTACCTCTCTATCTCTTCTCAGTCAATTTTCATTTTCCCTCTTTCTTTCTCTCTCTCTCTCTTTCTGTCTCTCTCTTTCTGTCTGTCTCTCTCTCTCTCTCTCACACTTACCAGTCATCAGTGATTAACATTCCATCACATCAGTTGTGAACATTCACATGGTACCAATTCAAATCTCACATGTCTGTAGCCTTTCAGTTTTCCTGGCTTACTCATAGCCAACTACACAATACTAGTGACATGGCAATGATAATGATTAAAATAATAATACAAACACTAAGAGTAACATTAACAGTAATTACATTCATAATAATAATAATAACAACAAAGGTAATCGTGAGAATGAAAACACCTAAGACATATTAACATAAAGAACAATCTTTGGTATTTAATGCATTTTTTTTCAATAAAACAAATGTACAGTGAAGATTTATCACGAATCAAAATAATGTACAATATTTTGTAATAGTATCATCATCTCTATGTATTTACACTTAGTAAATATTCTCAATGTAATTAATACTCAATAATTAAATAGTGTCGCTTCAAGTCTCCGTGAAATCCACCTGCACCGAACATTGATTCTTTAAGATGTGAGAACTTATGCAGGAGATATACTTCATTGAACGTTTAACATCCTTCTGTCTTAATATTCCTGAACTCTGTGCTTATCCCCGTTGTTACCAACACTAAGATGGAGCCATAATAAATATGCTTCTTAAAGCTCACATATTCTCGATAAACTGCAGACATTAAAGTAGTTTCTGCAACAGTTTTTATCTTCATGCCAGACTAACCCAGCTCGTTGGAACAGAAGGCTACAGGACAAATCATACCCTTTCAAGTCTGCCGTCAGATTTCAAATTTCGAAGAGGCAGCTTATCTTGCTCGTTTTGCTAGGATATCGAAACTGGTGGGAAAAGGAAACTAACTTCACTTCTGATGATATGTTTATTTCACCCCCTCCTCAAAGTCATTTTTTGAAATTTAAATTACGGTACAGCTTCAAAACCGTTGGCTTTTTTAAAGATACGAATTAAATACTCAGACCAATTCAAGGCGTCGTAAATTCATAACATTCGACGACAGTGACAACAGCAGAAGCGACAGCAACAACAACAACAACAACAACAACAACAACAACAACAACAACAACAACAACAACATTACACCACATCATAACAATAACATCGAACAGTTACAAAAAGAACCACATAACCTTTGCCATTAGTCAGATGTAACGCCTTGGGGGTGAACACACTCAAATTCTGGATCACTAACAAACCAAAACACCTTTGAATCTCTGTGACTGTAGCGGCTCTTTGGGGGTAGTCGTGACATACTTTATATGGACATGGAAAGTAAGGATTTTGATTCTTAATATCCACGAATTCATATGCATATTCTCACAAGTAAAACTATAGGGGACCACAAAAATGTTATCATTAGTATACTTTCCTCCTATTAATACTCCACCTCTCTTGGGGCGAGGGCCAAAGGCAGCGTCACTTGATTACGCTATGTAATTTCCTCCCTGTGTAACTTGTCAGCTGCCCGTTTTGATACCAGCCGGGCTAATCCGTCCTGCGCTTCTCTCGGTTGGGCAGGGGGTGACGAGTTAAACTGACGCCTGCATCATACGTCGACCAGATCCGGCTCCCCCGCCACAAGAGCTAAGCGACGCTTTGAGCTTGAAGAGAACTCGCACATAGGACTTTTACCGTCTCTCGCCAGAAAGATGAATTTGACTGGTATCTGTACCTGCATCTGCATCGGTAGGTTAAAGGTACAGGTGATAACATTAATTTTACGAGTCCTTGTTTGTGTCGTTAACTCTGTATTCATAATCACTGGTTATTGTGTTGTCACAGAATGTTAACACTTTCTTCCCATAACTTTCCCATGGTATTTCAGAGTGGCCGAACGTCTGGTCTATGTTAATAACGTAATGAAGTTAATCGCACTTCAACATTTTGTTGTGTGAAATGTACGCAAAGTCCGACAAGTTTTTATTCATGCTCGTGCACAGGGAGGTGGTTCTAAACAAATTTATGAAATGCCAGTCACTTATCTACAAGTTTATGATTTTTCTATAAGGGCTGGCCATTTTTGTTTGTTTGTTTGTAGATTTCAGGTGTTTCCAGATCTGAAACTGCTACTGATAAATTTCCATGATTTTTTTTCCTCAGAATTTGCCAGGTCTGTAGGAGCTCAATGGAAAAATTCCTTGTGACAGGACTGATGCAGGATGGCGGGTTGCGCTAGGAGTAAGGCACTGTTTATTCTTCTAAAAAGCGTCAACCAATTAAACGTTTCCAGATGCTGCTATCCTTAGCATTTCGCTGGTCCTTCATTTTTGCTCAGGATGTACTTAACATCACTTTTTGCCTTGATTCACTTGGTATTACGCTTAACATAAATTTTTGCCTTGATTCACTTGGTATTACGCTTAACATAACTTTTTGCCTTGATTCACTTGGTATTACGCTTAACATAAATTTTTGCCTTGATTCACTTGGTACACGCTGGCCTTCGGTAAGAGGAAGGGACACTGATGGGTGGATGGGGAGTAAGGGAATGGGGGAAGAGTTGCGGATTGGGGACTGAATCTCTGTCATGGATCCATAACGTCTTCAATAATGTCACATAACCCGGAGGTGAAAATAATGAACAGGGTATACGTCTACCTCGCTCATCCTTCTGTTTCAGTAGACTCGTATACTCTTTGTTATTGTCCTCTTAAGGTTTCTTGTGTTTAATTTATGCGCTGTATGTGCCGTGTCACACACTCACCTTTTCCCTGACAAATGGCTGAAGCATCAGGTCAAATCTTAGTCTTAATGTCACAAGAGGAACCTACAGAGAAACATGTCGGTTCAATTACTTTCTTTGAAGATAATCGCAGATCAGATATAAACGTTTTCATAACAGTTTACAATTTTGTGTGGTTCGTTTTTTATCTCATAAAATCTAGATGTGTGTAAAGATGTTTCAGAATCTTGAGACCAAATTAGCAAAAGGACAATTGAATAAAAAAAAAAAGACAAAAAGGAAAAAAAACAACAAAACCAAGTCAAACATTTCATATGAAATTTGAATATGTTAAAGCGGTACAAAGACACAAACATTATACATACCCACTTACTCACAGATTCATGCACAGTCATAACATCTATATACATCAGCTCAACATAGCATACACATTTACACATACATGTAAATACGTACACTCGTAACATTGATATTTCCCCTAAGGTTTTGATGACAACAAAAGCATAAATTAAAATCAAGCATCGTATCATAAGATGTGTGTACACTTCATAATTTAATAAACAATCTGGCAACACTCTTGAGGTCTGTCTTTGTATAATCAAGAAGTACAATCTGCCCATCAAGATTTACTATCTATACATCTACAATGACAATGTCCATGGTTACAGAATAATAACACAAATATAACAATAAGTTTGGACATACATAAACGGAACAAACCATCTGAGCTCCTGCGCATGCTTAGAAGTGTTGGATTGTGGACAACACTACCTAAAATAATTGCAATTGGGGAACGAGGATATTTTTCTTTATTTTTTGTTTTGCTACATCACGTCATCTCACCATGCTTCGATAAAGGGACATCACCTCACGTTTAGATTCGCATCAAATACTAGAGTGGCCAATCTTGATTTTGAAAAATCTTACGTGTGGATGCATGTGCTCTTTCTGTATAAGTACTAGAGGACAGGGGAGGAAGGCTGCTAAGTGCGTATGTTGTTAGTAATAGTGTCTCATTTGTAGACATGACTACTTCTGGAAAATTGCTTTGTGATGTCATTGATGAAAAGGCAAACCGGAAGTTGTTCGCAAACGAAACAGAAGAAGGGTGTGTACGAGCAAATGCGTCATTCCGTCTCTCGAGAAGCTGAGACCTGACTCATCATGCGTGTTGAGTGTTCCGTCGTTTCAGGGGAAAAAAATGGGATTTGAACAGATTTTTTTCTCCCTCCCTCCTCCCTTCCCCATTTTCATTCTTTTTTTTTTTTTTGCTTCGAGTGTCACTACTGTATCTACGGCCATAATGATTTCAAAATGCCCCTGTCTTGTGGTCTTTATACAGCCTTCATCCCTGTTAATCTTAAGCCTGTATGTGGCCTAAGCTATACACATGAGCCCAGTTCGCATTTCATTCCTCCGCCGAAGTTACACACACACTGACACAAGGCAATGCTTAAAAACCCATGACATAAATAACAAACCTTTGTCATTTAATAAACATAAACTAGTACAACAACAAAGTTTCATGTTTGCATTTTGAGTACAAGGACGAGGTAGATTTGTGAAAAAAAAAAAGTTTGGTCTAATGACGTCATGAGAAGTTGGATAGGTGACATACGTTGTAGCNCTTTGTTCCACGAAATGTATCAGATCTGATACGCTGGGCACTAGAGGGTTAAGCCTGTATGTGGCCGTAAGCTATACACATGAGCCCAGTTCGCATTTCATTCCTCCGCCGAAGTAACACATACACTGACACAAGGCAATGCTTAAAAACCCATGACATAAATAACAAACCTTTGTCATTTAATAAACATAAACTAGTACAACAACAAAGTTTCATGTTTGCATTTTGAGTACAAGGACGAGGTAGATTTGTGAAAAAAAAAAAGTTTGGTCTAATGACGTCATGAGAAGTTGGATAGGTGACATACGTTGTAGCATTGAGGGTCGCTGGTAAAGAGATACTGACAACAGTACTCTCCGTTTAAAACTAAACCTCTTTTTTCCGTGAAGGATTCATTACTTAAATCAAAAGTGTTGTTGCAAGGTTTTTGATGGAAAATAAAGCTTTAGAATTATATGCTGTATGTGAAATTATGATCTGATGTCCTAGTAGCATCTCATTATATTTGGATTATGGTGAAGTGTGAAATGAAAGTATAGACTTAAAAATTTGTCTAATAGACTCGATGAGAGTTACAGTAATTTGGACAAAGAATGTTTGCCCACGTCATGATGCGATAACCGGCTAAAAATATGGTGTGTTTTTTTTTGTTTTCAAAAATAAAAATTGCGAATCCCGCTTGATTTCAATGCAACCGTAAGCATTAAAAACATAAGACTTAAGTTTGGACATTTTATAAGACCCAGACAGATAAAATTTTTATTCTAGTTACATGTGTATAGGCGCTTTAGAGAAAGGCTTCAGTAAATGTCCATTCCAAGTGGCATCTCAAGGCATAGTTCACAGCCCGTCCCCCAAGTGACAGTGTACACCAAAATTGCTTCAGTGTGGCATTACTGAAACTTGCAGTCTCATTAAAGAAATGTAAGGATGTTGCGCACTGGGTGAGATGTCTTGGGGAGGCAAAGAAAACCACAAGCCCATACGCGTTTTTTGGAAGAAAACGCAAGCCAAACTAGATGTGACGTCATATTGACGTCTAATTGTAAGGTTAAGGCACAGTGCTAAATTGCCCTATTGAGGAGTACCCAAAAAAAGTCAAGCAAGTAATCCACACACCTTTATCAAACTGACACGGCTGGTGTGCGATGTGGTAAATGTTGTCCCATTGCATCTCCAGGACAGCCTACAGTTAAAACTTTCCTGTTCGAGATGTCAACCCGGACAGAACAGTGAAGTTTCTGATATTTCCTATGTCTGTGTTATTCGCTCAGCTGACCATCGGCAGAGGGGTACACATGACACCACGCCGCCACCCTTCTCCCGGCTGCGCCGCTAGCTGGAAGACAGTTGATATTCCACATCTTGCACCATCTGTTATGTCGAGGACATCTAACACACTTGCATAGCAACATACCAGGATCACTTGCAACCACACTCGTCTACGGCCATATCCTGGTAATTCTTTAGCACCGTGCGGCCGTTTTCGTCCCTGTACAACATGGAAATGGCCGACATTCTGATGGGCACGCAGCATACCATCGGCACAGCGCTAGGGTTGACGGTGTATACCCGAGCCTGAAGCATGGCATGGTTGGATGCTTTAGAAAAGTCAGCAAATGGCGCGTTGCAGTCTCCGTGGCAATAGTAAGCTTTGTAACCGGAAGGAGCCACAATCCAATCGTCCCAGCCCACATCATCAAAGTCTACGTACAGACCGTGTCTCTTGCAAATGTTCTTGTTGCCCTTCTTCTTCCTTCGCCTCTTCTTCTTCTTCTTTCTTTTATTTTTCCTACGCGCCCTTCTCTTTTTTTTGCTATCTTCGTTTGTCTCGTCGGTCTGCCGTTTCCTCCGACTTAACCTCCTCGATGGCTTCGTCGACGAGGATGACGGAGACGATGACGAAGACGGCGAATTGTATGAGGACGGCGATGAACCATCGTCCGTGTAGGCGACCAGCAAAGGTCGCTGCAGCGCCCATTCATTGTCCAGTAAATGGGTCGCTCTGCGTAGCCGAACGTGGCTGTCCGTTGAGAGGGTGGGTGTCTTGGACACCAGTCTAATTTCAAGTCCATGGTTGTGGCGTTGACCACGTTTCCATTTTAATACTGCTGGGTGGATGTCAAAACTTTGCCAGGTCGAGTTGCCGAGGCCAACGACCCGGGTGTCGAGAAGCCTGGTGATGGCTTCATCATCTGGAGACGCCGGCCGAATGATTTCGTGCACTTCGATTCGATGTTGCCTCACGGCACCGTTGGGGAAATTTCGCTTTGGGTGCCCAACCGCTCCAGGTTTGACACGAGAATGCTCATCTGGACCGTGCCCGTCTGCTGGGACATCTCTTGTGTCAGTGAAGACCCGGAGCTCTGCGCCCGCAATTGTCTCGTGTTCGGGTATTGTAGACACATCGAAGTACACTCTAGAACATGACGGGGGCCGGCAAATGCTGCTCTCTGAATCTGAAGGAAAAGTGAAAAAATAGAGGTATTTTAGATAATAATCATTATCATCACATTCGAACTGTCAAACACTAAACGCATTGATTGTCACTGCATGATAATCAAAATATTTCGTCTTCATATTATTACAGTTACTATACTCTGTCTTAGGACTGACATCATCGGGATATTCCAATAGACAGACACTCTACTTCCATTGCCAACAGCGCGAGTAAATGATGCGATACACTGTTTTCCCTCCCCTCAAAAATTCACTCAAATGAGACCGGCAAACTGCATATGACTGAATAAAGAAAAAATCATAAAAGGAAATTACTTACATCTGTGATGAGAAGACAATCAACATTCATTGGACAATTAATGAGAAGATAAAAGCCAGAGTATGTGATAACTGGAAAACTTATCAGTCAACGAAACAAAGATAAATAAAGGGAGAAAATGCTGGATAAACTTGCTAGTTGAATGCGGTCACAAAGCAATGGTCAAATGCTAAAGCGAAGAGAGAGAGAAAGCAGACAGAAGTGAAAGTCCTGGTTGCCTACGCCAGTCGGGCATGGTCACTGAAATGAAGGACATGAATTCCGATGACGTCCCCAGAACCGGACTAGTGTTCTGAGCAAATTGGCACCAAATTTTGCAAAAGTATACGCCAATAAGGAAAACATGATATACAGCAAGTATTTTTTCATGGTCTTCCGGCGGGTTTAACGTTCCTTGCTTAAATAAAAAAAAAAGTGGGGCAACAACCCCAGACAGCCTCTATACCTACGCCAGACCTCATCCAGAGTGATCATGAAATAGAATGTTTTGCATCATTTGTACCTAGACCAAAACTTCTCGTTATCTCTTCTTCCTGTCTGTCTAACTACAAGGAACTCAAATTTAACGACCGTCTCCTTATCCCGTCTCAAGTTCTGCAGAGTCGGGGCTGATACGCACCCGTAACTGCAATATAAAAACAAATAAGTTTCATGGAGCTGGTTGAACTCAAGCTTCTGTTCATAGAGTGGCATCGCCAGAAAAAAAAAAAGCTCCCTCCCTCCCCCTTGCATCGTCATATACAGAGATATGGTCAGATTTATCACAGCCATGTGCGAGGCCCAGGAAATCTGAATATCAAATATTTTGACAAAATACACCTCTGGACGTCCAAATACAAGCCAGAGTTATGATGCCTTCGGGGCAACTGCAGCGAATCAACAGCTCCGTAAATCAAGTTTGCGCTTAAGCCCGCGGCGTGCCAAGGTGAGTCTGCAGGGGGTCCTGCAACACATCTTTGATTACTCGTCTGTGGGATGTGATAGGCTGGAATAGGTCCCTTTTTATATAACGAGATTCTCTGGAAGGGCTTTCCCTCCAAGCCGTTCCAGACACCGGCACTAAATTTCCAAGACTAAGATACAGCTAAGATTTGTCTGTTTCGCCTGCCTCCTCTCGGCCGGTGTAGATAGACGCTATCTGGGGATTGATATTATTCTTATCAGTTGATTATTACTCCCGCAAATACGTGTCGGCCTACAGGGAGCATCGTATGTCTTTTTTCCCCCCTATAGTTAGAGTCGGAATTGTTAATGTAGTATATGGATGTTTGTAAAGGTTCGGATGGAGAAGGTAAGAAATAAGACTACACCTTATGCCTGCTTGGGTCTAAGTTTGGTATAATAATGCTGTAAATAACTCAGTAAAGTCGCGAGAGATACTAGTGAAGACTGAATTAAGTCCGTCAGGCTCGTCCAAAGTCCCAAAATCGTTGGTATTGAAGAGAATGAGATTACACTGATCTAGTTGTCTAAGACTCTAGCGATGGAGCTGCACTAAAAAATGGTCCCTGGCCGACTGTTCCTTCCATACCACGAGCGTTTTGTTCCGTGTGGTGAATAGCCCGGGTAGTTCGTCCACTTAGACTGACCTCACGCAGTGTTGGTGAACCCATTTTTTGCCTCAGTCAGGATTACAGCTAGTCCCCCAAAGGTCCCATATAATGGAGATGAGACTAATGATCTCTAAAATATCTTCTCACATCAATTTTCTTCCCCGTAACCTTCGGAGGAACGATAAACGCTAGTTATCTCAAAGTTCCTATACAATCCTTTATTCGTGAAATTCGCAGAAAAAAAAAATAGTGCTCCAATTTGAAGCGTGCAGTTAAATGCCTGTGGACCAAATAGGTAAAGTGCCCCATCATGTCTCCTTCTTCTTTTATAAAAAGACTGGCGGGCCTTTAAGACTTGGGTAGAGAAGCCATGACTGAGAGCGTGCCTATTACAAGCTGACGCTCTGTTGCACTGCTGGAAGAGATGGATGTGGAAGCTGAGAGTGCAAGTGAAACAACGTGAAGGCAGAAAGGAGATACAGTATACAAGTAATCAATCAGATCAATATGGGAAATAAAACCCACCCACCCATCCACCCACACACCCACACACACACACACACACACACACACACACACACACACACACACACACACACACACACACATACTTAAAGAAAGAGAGAGAAAGAGAGAGAGAGAGAGAGAGAGAGAGAGACTAACATGACTTGTTCGAAGGACTATCTTTTTTTGGGTGCATGTTAGCTGTACTGGTGAATATTGTGCAATGGATGTCAGTCTGTAGAGATATAAGCTATAGTCAGTACCATAGTTTTATCGGTTTTTATCACTGACTTTGCTCTGTCAAAAAATCCGACACTGGCTCATGTTGGCAAAGAGCACCAGCCTCGTGATCAGTGACATTTTATGAATTGCCTTAACAAGTGCGTGCAATGTTCCGTCATCAACGCGTATCGGTGAAGCACATAACGAAACATTTCACAGTTTCTTATAATACTATGATGTTACTGAAACCAGGTCTGAGGTTTTGACACAATATGCCTGACATTACTGGTAGTCCAGAGGCGTCCAGAACCTGATTTTCGGTCCAGATGCGTTCATCGGGGTGCATCCAAGCGATGATAGTGGCTGGACCATTGCACCGTGAAGTCGATACCTTTGACAAGTAAGACAATGCAGCAGCTGTTTCTGAAGTCTGGTCTCAATGCTAGGGGGTATGGTTAGTTTTCAAGTGGCTTAGATAGACCTTTCAAACTTTCACCGCTTACAGAAATGAGAAAGCAGAAAAGACAATATGAACCCGAATGGAACTGCGTTGTGGTCATGTATGAAAATAATTATCTCTTTCAGTATTATGTTTATGTAATTTATAATATGCATTACTGATAAGTAATGAACGGAATCTCAGTAAAACATGCCACTGATAAGATATTCCCGATTGGGTACATAAGGTGGGATTTAAATCTAATATTATTTCTGTGTTCATTGTATCTTCAGTACTTTGAAATGGAACACAGGAGAGAAAGAAAACGGGGGAGAGACGTTGTTCCAGAGGGAAATTGCCACGAATCATATCAGATTCTAATCCATCCTTGGAAATCTCTCTTAATTACACCCCTGCCTAGCCAGCTGTCTACCACTATAATGAGCAAGAGATAGTGTCATACATTTATGACAAAGCCGAAACCACCTGCCGTATGTGAGCCATCAAATTTTCTCTTTCCTTCCTTTGTCCAGAGTGACGGAATGGACTTCTTCTTCCTCCTCCTCCTCACCAGTTCCAAACCAAACTACCTTGGCCATCTTCAGCGTCAGTTTTGACAGCAAATCCATGATTTTGGGTAAGGATTTAAGAATGTGGAAAAAAGACACAGTCCGTGTAAAAGTATAAAGGCGTGTATTCCACATAAATAGAGCTGTGAAAAAAAATGCAGTGCCCTGCAATCAATTCCGTTACCTCAAAGAAGCCAAATTCCTCATAAAATGTTTCTGAGCTTATGTTTCAGGGTTCACACATAAATTCCAACCCTATCATCCAGACCCGCCTTAAAGCTCTGAACAACATTATTATCAACATTTGCATTTGATTTAGACTTCGTTTGTGAACTAAGACTTCATACGTGAACGCAGACCACTCAGTGCAGCAAATTTTTGTATTGCGGATTATCATGGGTTGCGCTCTATCGCAACTCGCTTAATCGTAATACTTCTCAGACAACATAATTCTCTGGTTCTATTCCGCTGTTTTGTTTTGTTTTGTTTGCTTTGAATATAACGTCCCCGTGGACATAAATCCGCTCCTCCCTCCCAAATCCACTCCCATACCCCACCCCAAATCCCCAAAAAGAGCAAAATATTAGCGTGATAGTCACTTGATAATTGCCACTCCTTAAAATGGCAACATTTTTCACGATTCCACGGACTTGCAATTAAGCTGAGAACACTGTACCAGTGCACGTGTACATACTTAGATTTAAAGTTGACGCGAAGTGCAGACAGTGTACAATGCTCTGTGATGCTGATGTGATTTCGTATATTCATTTCATAATGTGCCGCCTCAGGCCCGAAACTACCATCGTTTGGAGGCCCCAGCCCTCATGTCCTTCGTTCTTTCTTCTATTATCTTGACCCTCTTTCTTTGTTTCTTCTCTCTGTCCCTTCTTTCTTATCCTTGCCTTGGAGTCCTTCAGACCCGCTACCTTCCCTCGCATTCCGTGGGCGGGTGGTGNGGGGGAGAGTACTAGTTACGACCCTGCGCTGTCTTGTCACCAACAGTATTACACATCTTCATGTATCTCCGCTACAGCAATGGTTTGACAGCAATGGTTTGGATAAACTTGTTAAACTTGCTTCTTCCTCCAGCCCAGCCCCCCCCCTCCCCGAAACCAGCATATTATATCATGACTGCGGGGGAGGTAGTTATGGCTCTGATTCACAGGGTCGTTAGTTTCCTCAGAAGTGCGCAATTTCTTTTTCCTGTTTTTTTTTTTTATTACGGTGGTACCCCCTACCTAGATGTGTCTAGACATCACGGTCGTGACATACGGAAGCAGCTTGGACTCGAATCTCGACCCTGTGCGATTTCAAGTCTACTTCTTCTACATTTCGAACATGAACAGAGAAAGGGCTCCCTGGCAAAATAACACTACACGTTTTGGGCAATATCATATCTAGGGGAAGGGACGCCCATAATGTCTCCCTCCCAGTTCAATGCAGTTTTGGAGTTTTTATATTCATACTGCACGGGCACATATTCCAAAACCTCGACTATCAAGAACTCTTTGTCCACACTCTTAAAGAAAACATCGTTGCAGATTTCCGTGCGGAATCGTATACTCACTACTCTCCTTTGATATCGACGCCAGGATATTATGAGTCAGGATCTCAACTCTCCGATCCAGAATTCGCCCAGTACTAATGTTTATATCGCATCCCGCAGCGCTTCCCACCCCTTTACCATCTCCTACTGTGGAGGAAACTCCTTTGTTAAATCCTTAACATCTATTATTTATTACTTTTCTCGTTTGCCATCACAGCAGGACCACACAAGTCATCCCCTGCCCACATACTGAAGGAAGCATCAGAGGCGTAATCTCAAGAAGTAATCTTATGGTCTAAGATTATTTGTAAGTCATAGTCAGTCTTTACTGTCACACAACTAAGAATTACGAGAGAACTAAAAAGAAGAAAATGCAGAATTTTATGTGGATATCCCATTAACGTAAGGAAACATTCATCTTTTCCATCCCAACCTTTCCTCTCTTGAAAATAAAGAAGACTGCTGCCAGTTAGGATGCAAAGGATGAAACCATACCCTTGACAACCTACACACATCCCCATACGCTTTTCTTATCCTTCCCCTTTCATACCAGTACAATTACTTACTTATTTATATACACACACACACACACACACACACACACACACACACACACACACACACACACACAAAATTCACCCTTCCCTCTAACCAATTCATGCCTCCCATACCCTACACAGCCACAACAATACACGGGTGGACATATTATGTATACGCAACCATTTGGGAATAGTATTTATGTATACAAAGTTCTGCACTGGTTTAATTTTGTGTTTGTTTTCAACTTTCACAGTTAAAATGTACATAATACGTAGTACACACTTTTACAATGTTAAACACATTATTCGAACAACCATGCGTAGAGGAAACGTACGCAGGACGGTCGTGAGCTAAGAGCAGGTCTAGTTTAATATGTTTAGTTAACCATGCACAGACCGTGCTAGATGTGTATATTCAAATTGAATTTCAGTCCGGGATGGGATTCAGATGACGCCGGGATGTCAGAAATGAATTTGAAAAAAAAAAAGGAACTTTTTCAAAAACTAGATGCTTGTTATTTATTTATCTATTTTTTATAAAGACAATTAACTGAAATTTATTCATACCAACCAAACCTGCACTGGTGCTCTAGATTACTTCAAAGCTGACGAGAAATTTCCCATATTTTAAACTACGCATATAGACAGTATATAACCTTAGAGAACTACTGTTGATCTCAGACAATTCCGAATGGATTGTTTTGGGAATGATCACAGATCAAATCTCTGGGGTATCCAACCTCCGATGCATCTATCCCCGATTTTCTTAAAACAAAACTCACTGAAAAGTTTGACTGACTGAGACCTCCTCCTTCTTCTCCAACCGCTCCCTCTGTCTCTCTCTCTTTATTTCTCACAGCCTCTTTTTCTCTCCTTACCCCTAGGTTCTTTCTTTTCTCTCCCTCTCTCTCTGTCTCTTCCCCCATTCCCTTTGGGTTCTTTGTTCTAGGATCCCTTAAGGCTATAAGACTCTTGAAGCCTACGTCAGGTCACTTTTCGGCTGGTGAGTGACATTTCGTGACATTTCTTTGGACAAGTTTGGAAAACATAGACATAACCCGGGCGTACCCAAGTCTATGCTCCCTCTGCCTTGTTCGTGCTTGCTGCGTAATCGGGAGCTTTCCTCACAGGAGCTTATTTCTAAGCCAGGTTTAACTAAATGTTGTTGTGTCTGGATCTCCTTTCAAGAAATCAAAACAATCCATTTCAACAAAATTGGCTTCTAAGATGAGAGAATTACGATATTTCAAAGCAAGACAATAAGCTACGAGTGCGAACCGATTGCACGTTTTGCAAATATAACGAACTCCCCATTCTCTCAAAGCTTCATTTAAGGGGGGAAAAAAATCCTCCCAAGAAAATCTTCAATGATGCATTCACTTCATGTTACAAATCCATCTCGTGTTTTCTACGCTGCTTCTAATCCAAAATTATCTCTCTCCCCCCGTGAAACAAATTCATTGCTTTCCTCATATCCACCGCCAACCAACCAAACACACACACACACACACACACACACACACACACACACACTTTCCAACCTCTTGTGCATCCCAAACCGAAATCTTTCAAACCTTTCGACTTTCGTATACCATTCTCATTCAGCATAGCATTTTTATATCCTTGCCACACCAAGACGGACCAAATATGCGTGCAGCACGGCCCCACAGACCCCCTATAGCGACCCCTTCGATGCGCGACCCCAGGGGTCCTCTCTCCCATCCTACTCGTAAATAAATACGAGGGTGAAACATTATGACAACGAACGCCCGCAAAATGAATTCAACGCGACTTGACTCTTATAATTCTGCCTTGGAAATGGTCTGTCTCTTTTTTAACCCTTCTACAAAGGGGAATATTAAATCATCATCATAACATATGCTGCTATTTCTCTCTTTTTATGAGCTTGCCTCGATTTGTTGCACTTTTTATTTTAATGCAGTGTGACAAGTGTATTGTAACGTTCATGATTCGCACTGAAAAGCCAAGACACACTTGAACCTGGCCTTGCGACCGGCAGTCTAGGATCGTCAACCTGGCTAGCAAGGTCAACCTGGCTAGCAAAGGTTAGCCTGTGAGATCTTTTCGATAAACATGATACAGTTACAAAATGACTGCCCTGCATAAAACGGACGCTTGTACACAACGGTCATATGAGCATCATTTTTTGTGTGTCATAATCTTGAACTGTATTTAAAGGGGTCCTTTCAAAAAAATACAACAAAACATAATGTCTTTATGCTACTGTTTCTTTCTCCGTTGAGCTGCAATCCCCTTTGAGGCTTTTGCAATCTTTCACTGGCTACTGGAACTCAGCATATACTAAATTACTAGCCTAACAGCGATAAACACAGTAATGCGTCTACCCTCTGGTAACCATTTTAAAATTTCTCTAAAGGCTTGTATTTAAAGTTTTCTCAGAATTCAGTATCAAATATTAAACGCAAAGGAAGAACAAGCGAAAGGAACAGCTTTCAAGTATCAGCATCGTTGAGCTTCCACGGGCAAGCCGTTAAGTAAGTGGTTTTGAGGGGGTGGGGGTGGAAGGGGTGTTAGTGTTGCAGTTTCAGGACCCAGGGATGAACTTGCCCAAGTTACTTGAGAGCTTACACATTAACAATTAGATCTCATACCATCATAAGAATACAATTTTATTGTGCATCGGTGATGAATGCATCCATCCTTAGTAGTGTACAACATGCAAAGTTAATGTAATTCTTACAATATTGAGAGATTCTATCATTCATAGCAAGCTCTGCGATATCCATGATAAAAGACGGTTCTACTCCGCAAGCCTCTGAAATGGGCCTGGTTATTGTATAGGCCTCAACTTTGTTACCGTTACCGTTTTAAATATCCGAACAGACTAGGTTCTCAGTGTACTGCGATAATTCTTTGCTCTTTCTATTAGTGCCACTGAGTTACAATCCGCAGCACCTTCTGGATGCTGGCACAGGTCTACGGACTCGTAGATAAGAAACTCTCTCACTCGGACAGTAGATGATCTTCAGAGAAAGATACCTCTATCTGGCAAGAGTTTCGGCCTTTTGCCTCGACACTGAGATCGGTACAATGCAATATTTGCATCATAGCACAGCTGCTGCTGCTGCTAAGACCGAAAAAAGGAGCGAATATTGCGCTTTTGGTTAAAGCTACGAAAACTGGTACAGTGACAGAAGGACATGTACCACGTAGTTCTGGATATAAATCCCAGCCAGGGATTCACCATGTTAGCAGAAACCGGGGCCATTTTCAAGATAATCCATATCATCCAGATTCACTTATAACAGGTCAAGGTATCAGGAGGCCACATTTCACGTCTTTATCCAAAAGTGCAGATGCTGTTAGCAGCCTTGCACAACATACAATTTTTGGTCTGCTTTGTGCAAGTGATCCCCTTCTTGATGACAAAAGCACCAGCTTGATCTCCAAACCATCTCAAAATCGAAGCCAATGCATCATGTGTATTAAAACATAACCTGCTTTCATAACAGTCGGTGCCGTATAGTCAGGTGAAAAAGCAGACATTGTTTGTTTTCCTGTTCTTCAAGTGCTGAACACTTGATGGAATCACATCTTGCTTTAATGCTTATTGTTATCTCCCTCTTCCCTTTTCCACATGGACCAATAAAAACGACAGAAAAAAACAAAAACAACTTGACTCCCCTTTTCTGAGCCAGCCACTACCCACCTGTAAAGAATATTGATTACACCTAAAGCAAAAAAAAAAAATTGCAAGTTTGTAAGTACTTTCTTATTAGTAATCTCATGTGATAACAGCTCTATTATGATCGTTTAGCTCCTAAGCATTCCTGTCCGTGTTAGAGATACGTCTCTTCATTGTAAGTAAGTGCGTTTTAATCTAACTCGGGGCTTACCGGTGATAAATTTTCTGATAAACTAGTCGCTTAACATGCTGATCCTATCTCCCGCCTTTCGTCAGGAGGAATGAATCACGGGCAGTTCAACAGAAAATGCTCATGCTGTACTTCTCTCTCTTTCTCTCTCTCTCTCTCTGTCTCTCTCTCTCTATCTCTCTTTCCCTCACTGACATTCTCGGAAGCCAACTGCCTTATTTAGATCGGACTTATGATTGTATATCACATCATCCGTGCTGGCATTGGTCGTATTCGACAAATTAGGTCAAATGCAAATATTGCTGTCATCTTTGTCAGACTTATATGGCATTTCTGACGATAGTATTGGCAATCACCGAGGAGCTCAGAGACACACGCATAAACCAACTTTATGTAGAACAAAGTCACGTCACGAAAAGGTTTTACAGTGGGACTCTGCACTTCTGGTTAAAACTACGAAAACTGGTACAGTGATACATGGACAAGTGCCATATATTTCTGGAAAGAGATCCCAGCCAGGAATCTCGTCTATTCGAAATCCTCAAACATTCGTTGAAAAGCTCCGGTCCTTTTTTGAATATCTCTATACCGTAAATACCCCAGAAACGCGAATACCTCACTAACTCACATATCTGAATGAGCCGTTTCGCCAAACGTAGAGTTCGTGAGCTTTTACTGTAGGCCGTCTTGTTTCTAGCCTGAATTACGTGCAAAGCAACGTTAGAAGTCAGAATCATCGAAATAATCACATAGTTCAAGATTCAGATTAGGATCTGCATTCAGAAGATTCTGCCGGTTGTGGCGAATTCAGATCCACGAGTTTTGCGTTTTTGTCCACCCCTCGAGGAATAAAATGCTCCAACATTGCCCTTCTTAGTCCTAAGAATTTTCCTAAAGCCCAATACCGCTTCCTACTGCTGTTCTGAGCGGTGTGGCACTACGATAAATGAGAGCTTGCGCATTAACGATGAGAGCTTTTACCATCGTTAGAATTACATTAAAGCACTGGTGCTGAATGCAACCTAAGTAACATTGAACATGCAGAGTTAATGTAATTCTTATGATGGTAAGACATACCATCGTTATGGCGCAAGCTCTCAAATATCCGCGATTCGCTATCAGATCTGAACTTACTGATAACATTAATGCCTCAACACCCCTGGAGTTAACCAATATATATACACTTCCATCAAAGATACCCAGGGATGCCATCTAGCGTGAAGCACGCGACAATTCGAAAATTGCTACAAATCCACACACACACACACAAAAAAATCTTTTATCGTCTTTGCCAATTTAAAAGAAGCTAAATTCGCCATTCTTCACCTGATGATATCGCCCTCCCTTTTCAACAAGGGCGATAACTGCTGCGTGATTAAGTGCTTCCGCGGATTTGGAGTTATCGCACGGCGTATTGTGTCTAGATTAGCGTTCCTCGGTTAACTGTTCGCACATAACTGTAAACAGTCTCTGAACTTCAACGGGAGACGTTTCAATTGATCGCTTTGTGGCCTAGCAGCTCGGGGTGACGTATATGTGATAAGAAGACGCTAGACTGCTGGACGGGGAGGAAATATTATAACACGCTATTCAAGGGACACAGTTTGAATAACTCAGAGCAAAGATTAAAAGTCGAATGGGCTCAAAGCCAAAAAGCCAATCCTTTTACAACTTGACCTCACCGCGTTTCCCTTATCCGCTTTCATTCTCTTATTCGTCCCCCCCTNNCCCCCCCCTTCCCTCCCCCACTTCCCCTATCTCTCCCCAAAACCAATGCTATGTCTCTTGCAAAGAGTATAGGGTTTCTTCGCCTGTCATTCTTTCTCAACCCTCCTCCCCCCCTCCTCTCCCCTTCTCCCTCCCGCCCAACTGCTCTCTCAGTCTGTTTTTCTTTTGCCTCAGATTCCCTCAGTGGCGTATCTACGGAAAACAGGGTCTATGCCAAGCATTGAAACAGGTCCACTGTCCAACATTTTACGCCCATCTTTTCGATAACTTTTGTATATATCAGGAATCGAATTGAACATGACACATTGCTTTACCAATGCTTCTCAGTAAACTTTGGCGAACCGTGAATTTTAACAGTGGATTCCATCAGGCCGATGAAGTCATTCTGCTGATCATCTTGGACAATTAATCATCGATAACAGCTGAAGAATTTTTTTTTTTTAATGATCCGAGGACGGCTTGCCTAGGTTTAACGAAAACTGCTTAGTGGCGCCCCCTTTCAAACGGCGCCGAGAATAGGTGCCTTACCTGCTATACCCTAGATACGCCTCTGGATTCCAT
>JAWQUT010000032.1:2029072-2040481 GCA_033807755.1 Ellobium chinense
CCAAAGCCGTCTGTTTTTGTTTGCACTGGCTGTCAATTGCCACAAGACAATGATAGATTGTATTGTTCTTACCTGTGTGTACAAAACTCCTGACAGTGTTCGCAGCTATTAACCCAGTTCCCTTTAGTTTGAGGTACGTATTTGGACCGCCGTTATCCTGTATTTGATTTTTATATAAATCCAACATATATTCAGGCACAGCATATTCCGAGGTAATCCGAGGTCTCTTCTGAAGTCCAACATTTTTCAAAAACAATTTTTCAACAACGTTTAAAATCTTCTTCTCTTCCTCCGTGGCACTGAGTTTGAATTTGGCGCGTTTTGTGACAAATAAATCCTTCGTCTGCGTCGTCGGTGGAGCGTGGTCTGATGTTGATGGCGAAGAAGGCGTGGCGTGCATGGCGTGCGATGATTGGTCGTTGCCCGCTTTTTGGCTGGAACCCTCAGACAACGCGCCGTTTTTTGATTGGCTATTGCTGAGTAAGGGTTTGTTTGACTGGCTAGTGCTGGCGGAGGGCGTGGCTGAAGGAGGTGTTTCTATCGCTGTGACTGGATGTTTCTGTGACGGGTTGACAAATGGTATGGACAAAGCTGGCGATGACACCGAAGACGATAATACTTGTGGATATGACAATGACGACGAGAGTGATGATGACGGCACGGATGACGACGACGACGACGACGATGGTGATGATGACGATGAAGATGAGGAGATCGAAGGCGAATTGATGTTGGCGACGGCAAGTCTCAGCACCAGCAGTAATATCAGCAGGGTCACGTGACAGCAGTAAAACGCCCCAATCATGCTTGTCTGGGCACCTGAGAACGAGAGAGTAAAGAACAAATGAATGAATGAATGAATGAATGAATGAATGAATGAATGAATGAATGAATGAATGTGGTGCATGACAAGATCTGCAAATACTGTACACACTCAGCAATGACGGAAGAAAAAACGAACTGGAGTCAGGAGCGGGATCTGTGAGAAAGATAAGATACATTCCCAGGCATAGGCTAACGTTGTGCAGGACACATCTGGTCTCCCTATGACAGAAACAAATATGCGACGGCACCAGAGACGTTATAATTCACCTTTCCAAATCAGTCAGCCCGGACAAACAATCCCGTATTTCCCACGATTTCAGAGTGAGGTTTCAAAGTGTGAATAACTAGGTAAAGTTTAGTATAACTGTTGATACATAAGCGTTGTGATTGAAAAACAAAGCTGCAGAGTAAATCAAATGTGGGCCCATTTCAGCCATGCGCAGCCCTCGGCTGGCTTATATTAGTCACTTTGAACGGTTTTTAAAAAGCTTTTTCGGAGAATAGTACATCACATTTTTGAACGGTGCCCACTAGTCACTGCAAGGCGTAAGTCCCTTCGAGTCCACCGAAAAGTGCAGGACTCTGGAGTGATTGTCCTTTCTTTTCCAAGGTAATCTGTCCCAGGATTTGATGACAGCCTGGACGACATCACGAAGCCCAAGGAGATGGAAGGAATGGGGCAAGACGAGGGAATGAGAAAGAGGTAAAGGATAAGTGGGGTAGAAAGAGGAGGATATGCAGAAGGTAAGAGAAGGAAGAAAATGTGGAAAAGAAAAGCAAACGTAGAAGTCAAAAGGATTTTGGGCATGGGAAAAGGAAATGGGAGTGAACGCGTGGAGAGTGAACGATAGTAGAAAAAGAATAAGGTCATGATGATGTGTAGAGGGGCAGAAAATACTAGAAGACGCAAGGTGGATGGTAAGGCGAGAAAAGTAGAGGACAGAAATTCTGGAAGAGAAAGGAAGACAGACGAAGAAGGAAGATGGAGTTTTTGGGAGAAGAAAGGAAGGCTCAGCTTGACGTTGTTTGTGAGCGGGGGCGGCCCGGTGGCATAAACTCTGCCCCTCAACTCAACAAGTCCACGCATGTGTCTGTGTCAAAACACATCTTCTTTTATTAGCAGTGAACTACACTTGGTGCACGCGCAGCACACACGTGCAAGTAATGTACCCCCCTCGGTCTCCTTACATTAACCATCACGTAAACATGCCTCTGTTCGTCACTCTTGGCACTTGCTTATTTCACAGGCTTTCAAGGGGATAAGTAGAAGAATTAGATTTAGCTGGAAGTATTTTGTAAGCAAAAAACAGAAACCTTTGTGGCCCAGTCATCTTGCCATGAACCAATATTGCTATCACTGAGTGGTGGGTCGATACCTGAATTTTTCCGGCATTGCGATACTCGGCTATCTTGCTTGTATATGGAAAATATCGATTCTATTTCAATTGTGGTACTGGCTTTTCGAGCATTTTATATACTTCTTAATACCAGATCGATACGCCTACAGGGACAAGCAATTATGGGGCAAAGAAATGACTGAACTTATATCGAAACTATAGGAGCTTGAGTTTTGATAAAGATAATGAAATTTCAGAGTATCGAAAGTGTTGAAAACTAAGATGTTTTACTGTACGCCACTAACATCATTCTGGCAGCGCCGGGTAAATCTTTGTTTTGGCCAAGTTCTCACAGCCATAATATAATACTCTCTACGTCAAAACAAATGATGTCATGGCTATACCCTCACGCGTTTTTAACCAATTAAAACTTTCTCAAACCCGAACTTGGATTGAGGGTGAGCTTCCGTACTGGAGGACCTCTTTACAAGGAATGCTTCTGAGGGTTTTCCCACAGACTCGTGCCCTGGTACTTTGGATGCTGGCAGGGACGGAAAATCGAGGGTGGGAAGACGAGGAATGGATGTGAGAAGCATATTATATTATGTTTTAACAACATGCCTGATATAATAGGGAAAAGGTGATATGGTTGGGATTGTGTGGTGGGTGGGGATTCCAGCCTCGAATTCGTGAAAATAAATAAACACTTCCACTATTAAAAAGAGAAGGAAAAAAGGAAAATAGGAAAAAGATACGCGAATAAGAAAGGTTACAATAAAATGACATTGAAGCCTAATAATCTCAAATCCAGGCAAAAGCTCACCCTATTAGTAAACCCAATTGGCCAGATCAGTCAGTCACTTTCTCAACTTCCTTGAGAGCACATAGTGCCTCTACCACTTTTTGCAGGCGCTGGGCACTAGCATTCAAACATTAAGTATTTTCTCTGCTTCAGACAAGTGGATCGAGGAATATGTGAATAATTACTTTCCCACGGATATCTTCGGTATAATTATAGTTGGAATCGAACCCACAAGCTTATGATCCTGATTTCAATTTGGTGCCCGCTGCTCCACGAAATAACATACCAAAATTATTACAATTTCGAGATTCTGGGCCCGCTAGCGTTCAATGATCATTCGGTTTGGTGCTCGCACTGACTCGACTCACATAATAAACAAGCTAAAACCCACGCAAAAATTTGCAAGGACATTATCCACATTCACACAGCACACCGAAATCGGCAACATATTATAGACTAGTTTAACGCACTGTGTACATTTTCGCCACCCACTGGCAACAAACGGACTCCCAATCAGAGCACAACAGGACGGGCGCTCCGTTTGACTCAAAAAACTTGATCTCGGCAGGTGTCCAAAATAATAAAATACTAAGAAAAAAAAAGCACAGAGAACATTTTTGGTTGATTTTAGTCATCAAATAACCTAACGGGAATATATCTTATTCACCCTCAAATTTTGTTCATCCTACAGCCGGTGGTAAGTGGGAAATAGAGAAAGGCAGACACCTACGTCTTTCGTTTTAGAGAGAGAGAGAGTGAGAAAGAGAGAGAGGAGGGAAGAGACAGAGAGAGATGAGAGAGAGAGAGAGAGAGAGAGAGAGAGAGAGAGAAAGAAAGAGAGAGAGAGATGCCAGTTAGTAAAGGTAAGTGTCAGTTATGCACATATTGTTTTCCAGTTTTTTTTCCTTTTTTCTTTTTTTTTTTCTCTTTTCTTTCTCAATTGTTGTGTATTGCTCTGTGGTTTGGCTTCGACCTGAATAAACAAACTGCAAACTGAAACTATATATACATAATGTTGGTGTTGAGCATTGAGTGAATTCACGGGTTCGCCTCGAGATATGATCCTGCACTTGCCCCACCTGGCAAGGTGGACCATAAGATGATAGGGTGAACAACGTCTATTCTCCACAGCAAAATCAATGTAACAATCATTCTAATAGCTTGAAACCAGACTGTATGTTTTGTTGTTGCTTTTGTTTTTCCAAAGAACTTTCTCACTCTCAAGAAAAATTTCGACAGAGTTTATAAAGTTGAAGATGAAGAAAAAGTCGCAAAGCTAGAACGATTTCAATTGATGTCAGAAGCGACATGTCGGTGATCTGGTCGAGGAATGCAATGGGAGCTTGCATCCAAAGCAAATGACAGGTGAGTGTTTGTTGGAAAATAATTAATTCAATCCTCAAGGGCAATCCACAGACAACAGACAGCAGACCAGGAAGGAAGCAATGCTAAGAAAAGGCTTTCAAAGCATCTGTCTGTCTGTCTGTCTGTCTGTCTCTCTCTCCAATCATCTCTCTCTCTCTCTCTCTCTCTCTCTCTCTCCCTCTCTCTTATTTGCACATTCTCTGCAAGGTGAGTGTGACATGTATAAGAGGTAAGTGCAAGATGCAATTTTTCACTATTCTTTATTTCTGTCTTTGCTTTGGCCAACTCTCTCTCTCTCTCTCTCTCTCTCTCTCTCTCCCACTCTCTCTCTTTCTCTGCCTGATTCATTCCTCAAGGTTGAGGAGAAATAAAACAGCAGGCGACAACTCTGACATTCGTTGAGCACAAGGAGCATTTCTCCAATATCTTTTCTCTGTACAGGTCTGTCTTTTTCTTCACCCAATATCTCTCTCTCTCTCTCTCTCTCTCTCTCTCTCTCTCTCAGTCTCTTTTTCTTCACCCAATATCTCTCTCTCTCTCTCATTCTCTTTTTCTTTACCCAATCTCTCTCTCTCTCTCTCTCTCTCTCTCTCTCTCTCAGTCTCTGTCTCTGTCGCTGTGTCTCTCCTAGATCTAGTTCATTCAGACATTTTCTAAGTTGAGGAGAACAACACAGAGGTAGAAGTATGCAAAACTGTATGTGACTGTGACACGCACTGACCACAAGGTTCATATCTCCACTATCCTTTGTCTATATCTGTTTTTGTCTTCGCCTCATTTATCTCTCTCTTTCTCTCTCTCTATCTCTCTCTCTCCCTCCCTCTTTTTCTCTCTGTCCCCTGTTTTATACAGACATCCTCCAATTTCAGGAGAAATAACACGGCAGTCAAAGGCAGCAAACTGAACGAGACGGCGATGTGCTTTGACTTTGAGCACATGAAGTATTTCTCTAATATCCTTTCTTTATGTCTGTCTTTGTCTTCGCCTACTCTCTCTCTCTCTCGCTTTCTCTCTTTCTCTCTATCCCCTGTTTCATATAGACATCCTCCAATTTCAGGAGAAATAACACGGCAGTCGAAGGCAGCAAACTGAACGAGACTGCGATGTGCTTTGACTTTGAGCGCATGGAGTATTTCTCTAATATCCTTTCTTTATGTCTGTCTTTGTCTTCGCCTACCATCTCTCTCTCTCTCTCACTCTCTCTCTCTCTCTCTCTCTCTCTCTCTCTCTCTCTCTCTCTCTCTCTTCTCTCTTGTTTCATTCAGACATTCTCTGAATTCATGACAAACCAACACAGAAGTAGACAGAAGCAAACTGAAACGCGACTGTAAGATGTGAACTGAACACAAGGAACACTTCTCCAAAATATCATTTTCTATAATATGGTCTGTCTTTGTCTTCGTTCTTCGCCTACTCACCAGTACTCAACACTCTCCCTATGGGTGCTGCAGTTTAAGAGCCTGGGAGGTCGCCTCTTCGGCAATCCGCCTCAGCTGCCCCCGTCATGTTTCGTGTTACCGTTTAGCCTAAATACTTGCCCTCTGTAAACCTGGCAAGTGTAACTTCCCGGCTTCCCTCCCCGGGCACCTTGTTCCGATATTGTATCACCTGTGTTGCACGCTGCGGCGACAGTTGTGTCACTAGGCGTCAGCTGTGAGCAATTTGACATACTACCAAAAAAAGGAAAAGAGAGTAAAAAAAAAAAATCGCGTTTCTAGCGCTCTCGTGTGCCCGCCAGACTACAAGGATGGCTGTTTTTCTTTGCCGGCGCAGCGTCTTGTTCTCATCGCCGTCGGTATTTGGTCTGAGGATAACGGCACACAGGTGAGACTCTAAGGAGAAGAAATAAATTATAAAAAAGAAACAGTCGTCCTGCTCCGCGTAAAGGTATTTCACCGGAGCATAGAGTCAGTTGCGATAAAGCGAAAGATGTAATTTGTTATGCAGAGGTGCTGTTCGCTTTCCATTTCCTGACGATCTGTTTCACAATCGACGATGTCTACTCGCAAGCTATGTAATCGCAACGTTTGTTTTCGAACACGATGCTGTACTTTGTGTATGAACATTGCTGGATATCACATTAATGGGAACTTTTTCCCCCATTCCTCCAAGGACTTGCGATTAAGTGGAGTCGACTGTTTATGTATCTGATTTCTAAACATATTGCGATGAAGCCAAAAGCGCAGTTATGCGACGTGTGAATTTAAGCAGAGTGGACTGTTATATTATAATGCTTTGGGCGGAGGGGGAAGTAAGAGTTATGAAAGTAAAAGTTGATGTTGATGCTGATGATGGTGATGGTGATGTTGTGGCGGTAGTGGTTAATGTACAGGAGGAAGACGCAGGCGAAGGACCAGGACGAAAAGAAAGAAATGCACATGATAAACGAAGAGGAAAGGAAGCTAAGAATTTCGTAGGTGATTTATCTAAGGCATCTTGTTCAGTGGTATGACGTAAGCTTTGAATAAAGGGGGAAACACAGACACACAAGGTATACAGCTGGGAAAGCAACAACTGTAATAATAATAACAACAATAATAAGAATGAGCCTTTTCAAATGCAGCCAAGTATAAGCCCTGAACAGCTTGTATGCATTTCTAAACGCATGCCGTCCACCTGACGGTACACAAGATATATTCTGAAGCTGGGGATAGCCAATTTAATTATTCTAATAATATGGTCCAGCCCCCTCCATCCTCTTCCCCAGATTTATGAGGAAAGTGAATGGCAAGAGATCTTCTTTAAAATAATAATAACAATAATAAAAAAATAATAATAACAATAATAATCACAAAAATGCTGTTTACAAGTTTCGTTACCAGGCACATGCTCGCTAATGCTATTCCATCTTATGCTTACACAGCAGACCAAATCATTTAACAACTTTCTCAGCCCCCTGGGAGCCAGCAATGCAGTTGCCAGTTATTGGCACTGATCACTAGCATTCGAACACTAATTTCTACCGTCTAAGGCCACAGGGGGAGTGAGTTGACTGAAGAATGAAAAATTTTGGCAAGATACTCACAATACGACCACGATAAGGAATCGAACCCGGGATTCTCAAGATCCCAAGTCCGAAGCCATAATCATTCGGTCACGCTTCTACACATCGGAAAATCTCTTAAAGGCTGTCATACTGAGTAACGACGCGTTCAGGCGCACACTGATGTCTTCGCACAAATAACAACATCAAAAAAAAAAAACAACAGCGGGCCCAATCATACTCGCTCCGGAACATTTCGAGACGACATCGCCGTAATAAGAAAGGGTTTTCAAGGACGGAAACGTCTGCCAGTCTGCGTGTGTCGCTGTGTCCTTTTTTTAGTGTGATAGCATCCTAAGATCGTACACGCGTCAATAATGACGCGAAGGCGAAGTAGTATCATATATATACTACAAATTAGGTCGGTTTTGTAGAGAATTTCAAGTCCCCTCTGATGATTATTATCAAAATAATAACAGCCACTGCACATTTCATGAAGAATTTGGCCTATTCATTCTAATGAAATATTTGCATTTTGCCCCAAACTTAATTTTTACGAAGATGTAGAACTCAAACGACGCTATATGGCAGCAGAAACGGATTCGTTGGAATGGACTATGACAAGTTAGGCAATAACGACGCCATGATGAAACTAATGCAGAAAGTAATGTAGGTAGATGTTGGTGAAACAATTTTGAACAACAACAGTGACAGCAACAATTGATAGAGCTAGATTATCTAGTTCTATGGTGAACAGTATCCTACCTTACCTTGATTCCGCTGAAAGGCCTCCCACCACCACTACTACTACCGACCATTGTCCACCACGCGGCTGTGTGCCCAGTAATCCACATAGGGAAAGGGACTTGTCTTTAAAATAATATCACACAGTAAAACAGCTCACGTTTCTACTAAAACATCACCAGACACTTTAGAAAGTCCATTGGCTGGAGTAGTATCTGTTTCCATTAAAAATCATGTCTTTCACAGGCAAACCAGGAAGTGCTACCACCACATACCACTACGGTCATGTTGCGCACCATGAAATTAGCTGCGTCAGAGATGATTAGGATGACGACATTACACACACAAAAAAAATTAGATAGCGGTAAAACCGGTCAGAACGGTAAGAAACACAGCCGCTGAAATATCCGCAAGGCTTTCATCGCGCTAGATTTCACACTGACACATCCACCTGGTGAAAACTTAACTTAGCAAATCATCTACTCGTGGCTCTAGTCATAATTTTTAAAACTTAAATTACAGTTGTTTTTTTTTTTTACAATTTTCTTTTCACGGTGGTAACTTGGAAAGGTTACATTTCCTGTGGTTGAATAATTTATGTCAATGAAAAACACCGAGCGAGAGAGCAAGGTAATCCTCAGGCGAAAGTGCGTGTTAACACTGTTCAACGCATTCTGTTTTCTCTTGAAACAATCCGCGTTAATGGGGGTCCTAATGTCTCAACAGCTGCTGCTCAGCCCCTTTCTCCTGGTGCATTTTCTCCTGGCTCGCGGGGGCAACATAGAAACAAGACGGAATGAAGGCAAATTCAAACCCGACGTTGACTTATCATCGCGGGGAGAAATTACGTAAACATCATTTTCCACTTTCACAGTGAAACGTCTTCGGTTTTTTTGTTTTTTTTCGTGGTTTAAATTTCATCTGATTTTACCACCCCTATCCCCACTCTCCCCCTACCCTGCCTCCTTTTCCTCGATGCTTTTCCAAGCTAGAAGTTGGCAGAGGTGTAAAAGTCCTGAAAAGGAAGGGGGAGGGGATGGGGAGAGGGGGGGGGCATGACCAATGTAAAGAAAACGGTTATGCTGGTGAAAACCTCATAGGAGTGGGGGGTGGATGGGCGGGGAGGGAAGGAGTGCTGATTGTTTTGATTGACTTGCATCTATTAATAGACTTTATCTAATGCACACCACACATGCCTTGTAAATATCTTTTATTTATTATTAAAATAAAGCATCAAAAACACAGCGTAGAACTATATGCAATGAGATTTCTTGATTTTGTTCAGGAAGTTTGTAAAGTGCTGAATATGAACCTCGATAACTGGTTCAATTAAGTGGCTTCAATATGCCTTATGTAGGTACGAAGTGGACCCCCTTGCCAATTGCTGACTGGGTGTGACGCCCCTGGAAGCGCATGAGATCCTATCTATCATCAGTTTCTTGCATTACGACGCGGCAATCGCGACACTAGCCTGCGTAAAAACTTACACACGCCAGGTGGGCACAACTTACAGTTAAACAAGGGTTTGCATTAAGAGAAGGTAAATTATTAAGTGCTCGGTTGAGGGTGGGGCGGAGGGGGAGGCAGCGAAGGAGGTGTGGAGGAGGTTTGGGTCGAGAAGGGGTTGGGAGGGAGGGNGGGGGGGAGGGGACGAGAGGTGCTTGTTTGTTTCGTTCGCCCCATTTGTTTTTATGCTACGAATGAATTTAATTCAGGAATTTTAAAGCCACCTGTGGACGAAAACGAGGTCATAGGATGACTCGCGCGCTAGCTATGAAAACATCGTCATTTTTTTTCTCTTTCTTTCAAGGTGGGTTTTGTTTCAGGATAACGGGTTGGAACGGAGGAAACTCATCCCATGAATATATCAACAACGTGGTTTCATCCACAAAATTCTTTATTATTTATTACCATCGTTGTTGTTTTGCATACTGCCTACAGGATATGTTGTGAAACTACATGTTTATAATGAGCTCAAAAAAAAAACCAAACCAAACCAACAACAATCTTTATAATCTTATACAAGGTTGGGCAATGTTCAGTTCATGTTAGGTTTCTTACACTTAATGCCGCGCCCTCCGATCGGCACCGTCGGAATGCCAGCTCCAATCTGCAAATGACCATGGACATTGCCTCGACTCATGTCTACTGGCTTTCATACTTCAGATGCTAGGTGATTTTATCTCATTTTTCTTTACCGTATTGTTTGGAGGGACCATAAAATGTGACTTGCAAAATTCCAATGCAGTATGAAGTGGTTTTTTTTGCTGGTGAAATTCGGAAAAAAATGGCACTCTTCGTTGTGACTTCGTACGACTGAATTCAATTTGGTGAAGTGGCGTATATCATGCCTTTCGTTGCCTTTTGTACCTCGGGCGGACCTTTAATAATCAGTTAAGAAAATACTAAGGCATCTATGGATACATTGCAGGACTGGAAAACTACAGTATATTATCGCAAAATACAACAAACAGGAACTGAGTAGATCTCTTCTATGCGTAGGAAATGTAGAACTTTTCATTGTGAAACCATTTTCAAGACAAGGATTTTGCCGCAGTGTGCATTCAAACACGCTTATTGAGAAATCCTCGGCTCGCTCTAAACTGTTTCGTATTCCGAACAACTGGCAAGAACTATAGGACGAATCTAACCGCAATGAATTTCAGACTTTGGTTTCGGAATAGTGCTCGTTTCCTATAAAAGGCCTTCGCAATAGGCGCGCATATGTTAGGAACTTAGAATCGTAGTCCGATATTTGCGGGAGTTAATTCACATAAATCGATCTGAAGTCAGATATTGACGAGAATTAATTCCATATCAGATATCGACGGTAATCGATTAGAACTTTCGAAATTTATAAATCTAATCGCTGCAACCAGCCCTAGGGCAAACAATAAAAGCTTCCATCTCCTCCCGCAGCCCTTCTCGGTCAAAAAAAAAAAATAAGAAAAACCCAAACTATGTTCATGAGGCTGACACATCTGTGAAAGAAATGCCACGTAAAAATTTGGAGAAATTTTAAGAATTGAATTGCTCTCATCGTTTTACAGCTCATAAACCAACGAGTTGACCACTTGACATCTTGATGGCTCGTGTCTGGAAATAACATAAGAAATATAAGAACCGTTTCTTCATAATGAACCGCAAGTGTCATAGCCAGGTTTTGAAAGGGAGCTAAGATGGTACACGCCGCGCTGCAAAATGGGTTTCAATGCGCATTGACGAGCTGCTCTTCCCTTGACACCGCGCGGTGGCAGCGCGGTATTGTTTCGCCTATTGTTTAACCCAGCAGTTCGTAAAGTCAACAGAACTGCGGTGGAACGGAAGACCAAGGAGTGAGGTTCGGGTGGGGC
>JAWQUT010000032.1:2041465-2063352 GCA_033807755.1 Ellobium chinense
AGGTAGGTAGGTAGGTAGGTAGGTAGGTAGGTAGGCAGGCAGACAGGCAGGTAGGTAGGTAGGTATCTAGGTAGCTAGGTAAGTCACGCAAAAAAAGCAGGCAGAAAGGAAGGCAAAACCAAGTCAGATAGGCACCCAAAATGGATGGCTAGACTGACAGACAGACTGACGGATGCGTAGACAGATAGGCTGACGGATAAACAGAGGAACAGATCTATTATCTCATAGATCATGATTAAGAAGCTAACGCAACAGAGTGTAAACTGCCTAAACGAGATTGATATTCTCCAGTCGGGCAGTTTAGATCAGAATCTGAATTCTGTTTTTAGCGGTTCTGATACTTTTCTGCACACCTGGCTCTAGGACTTGGTGACTCCGCACAAGAATCTAACCTCGAAGGAAACTTTTCAAGGAACAGGCACCAAAGAAAATGAAAAATTGGCCGTCTCTATGGCATAAGGATCGTATGTAAAAGAGAGGCAGAATGTAATAGAATATACCTGTATTAAGTTCAAAATTTGGCTTCTGTTTAAACAAAAAGAAACATGGAAACTATGTATATAACAGGTGCATGCATTTATCAAATTTCATACTTTGCAATAAATCTGAAGTCCCGCATTATGGAAAAAAACACCTTAAAATTTTATTAATGATAATTATATTGCATTTAAATAACATTGCAGCACCGGTAACGTAACCTCGTGACTGTAAGGAAGGCTTCCATGTTCTCCCCTCCCCATCTCCCCAGGCTGAGAACCACTGAGTCTACATAAAAAAACTCCGCACAACAGAGACAATTACAACAACCAGATCGACAAAAACTGTTAACGATTCGTCGACATTGACGAAAGGACACGCTGATTTTTACATGGAAATAATTGTTTTTGACTTTTCTTTCCCGTCCCGGCTGAAACATGGCAGCCAAAATCTCTGGCTCGAGGTGGGGGGAATACGTGTATTCTTGTATCTGTAGGTGAGTCTCGCCGGGCCTCCACGTGCGGGCCATGTGTCAGATACGGGATCTCGGTATCGCTGCACGTGTCGGCAAGATGGGTGAGTGTTGTCTTTCGGTTTTTAGGTGAGCAACAAGTGATGGAAGATGGGGCTAGGCAGAACACAATGGAACCCAATACTATTGTTGGTGTAATGGGGTCTGGCTTTGGTTAAATGGCAATGGGCCTTTCACAGACGGGGTCGGCTGGCGAGGGGAGTGGTCCCCGGCACGTGCAGGCGCGTGTGCTTGTGTGAACGCCGATGTGTTTACGCCTGTGGGGAGATAAAATAGGGGAGGAGTGTTGTGTTCGACCACGTGCCTGTAAGCACGACTGTACGGTTTATGTATTATTTTTTAAAAAAGGGGGAAAAAAAAAAGAAAGACGGGCAGGCAGTTGTCAAGTCGTGTGGATAATGTACATAGGTGTCTAGTTTAGCAGGCGATAGAGGCAAGCAGGAGAATAGGCTGTTGAGTCCAGAGCCGCCAAACGTGTGGCCGGAAAGCCACAGAATACGACCCGTCAGGTGTAACATTAAAAAATAAATATATATATATCGCAAAGCTCTCATAAAAAGTGCTTTGTATACATTAGTTTAGAATTAGACATTTTGATGAAATATGCACACTACGCTCTATGGTTCGGTTCAAGCAAGATGATTTACCGAAAAACTGACCCCTTAGTTTTCTGATTCTTGTCTGCTCTGTCGCTGAAAGAGAAAATCAGATACTTTTGCACATATGGCAAGGCCATATCTTTTTAATCTAAACCCTGAATTGTTATGCCGGCTTACAATTTCTCTATGATCCAGACAATACTCAGTGTAAAGCATTATATATACAGTGGTACAGTGGGATGATATCTTCCCTTCGATGCAGATACACAATAAAGAGCTTTGGCATTAACATTCGCAAAACTAACGGCGGTGAGAGGATCGCCTTCTGCAGTCTGTCGTTAACCCAACTAACGATGGTAACGCTAAATATGGTGCCTGCTCATGCGCAGCCCACGTAGATACCAATTTGTCGAGCTAACGAAATCTAAAGCTGAAGCTCTATAATCTCTTAATCTGACGCTAAAGTTTCCATCTTTACCCTGTTTCGTCGGTCACATTTGGTTTCCCATTGATCATATTCGTTAAGACAATTTTCTGCGAAGTGAGTGATTTTGGCGTGACTGAACGGGAGATAATGTGCAATTAAGAATATACTGTATTGCCACCCGCTCCAGACAAGGCAAATCACTTCGATAGGACATTTTTTTCCTTAATGTTAGTTCTTCAGCATTGTCAAAGCTGATTTCACTAAGTCCGCCAACGCAAGATGCGACTTTTTACGCCATTCTTTGAAATACAGTGAAGTCTCGAAATTATGTACTTCTTTCATAAGTTTCCTCTGTTATTAAGTATGGAAGGGGGGGGGGNGGGGGGGGGGTTCATATGCATTTAACAGATTCATCATTACTCCATCATTTCATTTTCATGAACTTCAATTTAAAGTACACCTCAATATATAATTAGTATACTTTTCCTATGCACCAAGGGGACATCTTTCTATTATCGAAGTTTCACTGTTTGTCTTCATGAGTCACGTTCTGAAGTGACGCGATCTGAAGAGATTTAATCTGAAACGATGAAATGAGCGGAACCCGGTGGAAATACGCTCTAGGGGCCGCGTGCGTGCAAAATGCCAGTTTGCGCGGCGGCTGGAGGTACTTACGGGAATATCAACGATGTTTCGGGGTTTCCCGTAAACATCATGACCGTGCAAAGTTAGACAGTATTATGCATTATACGGCTCTAGGGCTGCCTTGGCTTTGGCGTAAATTCGCTGAAGCCATCGTCTCCGATGTGAAAGCTCCTTAAGTGACCGAGCGGTGGGCGGCAGGTGTTAACAAGATGTAACTCCCAGACAAGAGAGGTAACATTTCTCCAGTATCGGAGCACAAGAAGGAAAATACCATGATGCTTCCAATGATGTTCCCAAGAGAAAATACGACTAGAAAGCAACAAAGAGAAAGGATTGCTCAAGATGCTGTCAGTACAAGACAAAAAGCACACACCTAGAAAAAGAAAATGTGACCCCTGATGAGTTTCACAGGGAGGAATTCGCAAAATGTGAGACAAGATGTGGGGGTGGACAGGGGTGGCGCAGTCTGATTTACTTCGTTAGGGGGTGGGGTAGAGGAGGAGGCATGGAGGAATATTATGCGTTATACACTGTTTCATGCAACACACCTCAATCCCTGCTGCCATTGTGGACTAGATACAAACTACAGTACCAAGAAATCAGTGCAGCGAAAGTCGCTTAGTTGGATCAGCGTAAGAGACATTTCCGAGAAGCACGGGTTCAGCACAAACCAAACCAAACCAAACCAAACCAAACCAAACCAAACCAAACCAGACCAAACCAAACCAAACCATACCGAACCAAACCAAACCAAAACGAAACAAACAAACCATTATTTTGCTTGGAAGAAATGCAACCAAACACAACCTCGCGACCATCACGCTTCCACAGCCATCTGACTAGAACGGACGATCTGTGAGACCAAGTGAATAAATCATTACAAAAGCCCCCGTAAAGAAAACTTAATAGACTATTTGTTCCAGTTTTCGATTGCGAAGCTTGACTTGTAAAGCACCGACTGATTAGCAATATTGAAAACAGATTCTGTTTGTGTTAAAGTTGATTTTTAACTTCAATTTTTTTTTTTCTTGAGAAAATTACCTGTAAGCATCTTAAAGAAAGAAAGAAAAAAAAACATCGTTTGCATCATAAACGGCGACGTACATGCTTCCCATTTTCAAGCCATCGATGCCTTCCGTTGAACAGCTTCAAACCGCGTCACTGAACGCAAAGACTTCTGCACATCTGATGTTGTTCCTCTCGCGTATGCTGCGCATTGTGGGTGTATGACGCTGTATTTTAATGGATAACATGGTTAAAATATAAAAGAAGGAACAGATGATTAGACGACACAAACATTCAAGCAAATTTGCGTGGGGCTTGGCTAGTATTCCAAATTAAGGTCACGCCCTGACGGCCATCCAACATGGACTCTCGTCTCCTCGTCCCCTTGTAAACACTGAATGATCAGCCTGAAGAAAGTGCAGATCGGCATCTTGATTCTCTAACTTGTTTTCAAAGTAATTCCATGCTCGAAGATGTTACCCATTGCACTGATCTGACCAAATAATGCACCTCGCATGGGTTTACCATTTCACCACTAGGTGACGGCAGGTGAGGTAATTGACATTTTGGGCTAATTCCTCAGGTAATACATAAGATCGTCTTCAAACGAAACTTCAAAGTTAAACTGGTCCACGTAACACGGGGTTACTCATCCATGATGTGGCCCTTCCAGCAGGTGGCAGCAGACAATTGTGGGCGTGGTGTGTCTAGTCTGAAGCCGATACCTTGAACCCTCAGCATCGGTGCAGCAGACACCCAGTAGTGATAGACGGGTGAATTTGCTCATAAAACCAAGAACATTCCAGCAAAAAGGTTTTCAACTGTTGTTTACTCTTCACAGTGTCATAAATGACAAGAACGCCCTCAAAAAAAAAAGAAAAAAAATGAAAACGTGACTTTCGTATAGCGGTAAAAATGGCGTCTGTTCTAAAATGGCGGATCAGCGGATATTTAAATACCATAAATGGCGGCTACTTCCTTATTACTGTGCGTAGACTAACAACTCTTGTGTCTCACTGATCCAGAGACCAGACGGTGATATAATTATTATATACATTAAACCTTTGCCATCGGCATTGCAGACATGCAAGACTAATAGGTACAAAGTTGATCTAGCCAGTCCTGCAGATGACAGGCTTACATAGTTGCCTTGGGAGCATATTATCTTGATCACTATGACAGACATGCAGTAGCAACTGATATAGACATGACAATATGATGTTGCCCATTCTACAGATGGCAGACTAGCTCTCAAAGCGCGAGACTGTTCAGGCCTAGCCTCTAGCTGCCTGCGTGGCCACCGTTACGGATAATGACCGATACACATGTTGTCTGTCGGCCGGTCAGGTGACATGGGGTACAAAATTTTACCTTCACGCTCAGAGGTCTGCAAGAAGATACGTATATTCTATTGCCCCACTTAAGAGAGGCGACCATACGGTAGTATAAATTCTACTACCGCATCACGAGGGCTAGTTTGATAGCCGACGTCAATGGTTTTTACCAACTCGATCGGCAGTGGTAACATAGTCACCACATAACATAGGCCCACTACCCGATCCTTGACTCGAGGTGAATGGTTTGTGGACTCAGAACTTGAGAGCGTCGCCTCAGCGAGGGTTGGATAAATCGAGAGACAATAAATTACGACACCATCCACAGATCTGCCCTCGCGGTTACAAGAAACCATCGTTATATTGGTCTTGAAGTCTTCCATTCTCAGAGGATTATGTTCAGACCGTGCGAAACCAAACTTCATCGACTTCACCCGCTTCATTTTTAGGGGGTCGTCAATTGCATCTAAAACCACAAACAAAGAACCAATGACAATACATCGCGGTGCTGCCCCAAAAGTAACTGGCTCGTCCAGAACTTAGTCTGATATCTTTGGAAGAGCCGTCTTGTATTCATGAAAAGATCCTCTGGCATGCAGCAAAGACAGCTGTGCACACTGTTGAGAAAAAAGGCCAATAAACTAGATTCTGTCTCATCGAAAAATTGATAATGTGCAATCGATACTCTTTCGACCAGTCGCCTTGTGGGATCGTTTGTGGCATGAATAAATTAAGACAGACATGCACATTCTGAAGTCAGCTGTGATATTTTTGTGTAAAGACAATATCTTTCCAGTGTGTTTGTTATTTATTAAGTCATGCAGTCAATGCAGTTCCCCGATCTTCTTCAACCAGAGTAAATAATAAGCCAATATTTTTAGGTTCCTGGGAAGTCTTCGTGGAGAGCAGTCCGCTTTAAAGGCCTGTAATTACAGTCACAGAAGCAAGCAAGCGAGCAAGCAAGCAAGCAAGCAAACAAGCGGCCAACCAACCAACCAAGCAACCAACCAAAGCAACAAACCAAGCAAGCAAGCAAGCAAGCAAGCAACCAACCAACCAGCCAACCAACGAACGAACGAACGAACGAACGAACGAACGAACGAACGAACGAACCAACCAACCAACCAACCAACCAACCAACCAACCAACCAACCAACCAACCAACCAACGAGAAAGTAAGTGTACTGCAGATTTATAATGTTCCACAGGTTTTCTGGTCATAAACTTCAGGATATCCATGACGCGAGTGGACAAGATTTATATGGAGGGGAGTTAAATCAACCGTAGTGATAGACTCTGTCCTGCAACTCAGGCAACAATGGATATGCACCACAGAGATTGTGATCTCTCTATCTTATCCAAAAATTAATAATCTATGACAGATTCTCTTTATAGAATGATCTATACTGTGTACCTATCGAAAAAATTGACAAAATAGGATAGCATTTTCCGTCACTGACACGTCAGGCTGGTAGGCGAGTTTATAGACGCGAAGACGATAGCTAAGGGGAACTTAATGAGGACGTGGAAGGATTGAAAGTTAGCATATCGTGGAAGGGCACAGTGGTTGCTAAGGTGACACTCATGTAATGAAATATAACAATCACTTGGTGTTTTTACGCTCAGGAAGGGGCGCCCACCCAGGGACACAGTTTTTTTTTGTATGTATGAGCAAACCCCCCTCTCCTCCCCCCCCCCTTTCCCGGACAAACCCACTCCACTACGTCCTCTTATCGAAGCTACCAGGAGTTTGATTGCGATTTATTACAATTTGAAAACAGCTGAAGACAACCTTAGTGTGTTAAAAAAAGACTTAGGCATAGCGAAGTTAACGTCTTATACCGCAGGCGTGGGGTGCTCATATCTGTCTATGACCAAGGTGAGAAGTATCTGAAGAGAGAACTGTAATATACATAGGTGCATTTCAACATAGTGTTGAAACCGCACTGTAAAGAAGAATGATTTAGAGCAAAGCTACATTAGATCAATACGGCATTTCACAATGTAGTGAAGATAATAGTTTTTTTTCTCTAAAATGTTGTCATCATTGTGCCAGGTTCGATTCTTAGTCCACGATATCCTGAAGAGACGATTATATTGACCGCTATATCGCTGGCTAGACCCACGGACCGTACAAAACCAGACCGAAAGCCGCCACAAAGCATGAAATTTAAAGGGGGAGGGAGGGAAGGGGAAGAAGGGCCAACGTTATCGGGTTATTAAATAGAACAGTAAGTACTACTTAAGATCGATGCCAAAATATAATGTGATTGTGATTTCATGAATGGGAAAAAGGGACTTCGGGGAATGGTGGGGGTCCAGTTCTGGAGAGACAGAATCAACCTGAGTCTTAAAGGGGGGAGGGTGAGGAGGGGGAGGTGCTTATGTGGTACTTAGGATACTGTCTGCACCTGGCTCGTTTTTATTGTATCGCCTCACTCAAAGACTTGCCCCCCTGTTGTCGACAAGCTCAAGACGTTTATCGCGGAAATTGTCACATTTTCGAGTGTCAATGAGAACCCATTGCCTCCACTTGACATCATCTCACGCCGGCTGTTGCGACCCCAGCCCAGTGCCTGGTGTGGCCTTTTCAGCACCTTGCGTGAGAACCAGTCTTTTCAAGGTCTCCTGCATCCTGCTGTTGAACTAACTGGAGTAGGAAGGGGGTGGAGTTCTTTCTACTACGCAGGTCAGAGCACAACCATTGGAATATAACAAATTTCAAAGTGCCTGCTGTGAGACAGTAGGATCAACTAAGGATCAACAAGTCGAACCCACAATAACTAGTCTATGCTGTGAAATGCTTATAAAAAAAAACTTCAGTCACATTTTCTTTAGTCCACCCGACATAGAAATGGGCCACAGGCAACTGGCAATGAAGCTAGCGTTCAAATGCTAGTGATCAGCGCCTCTATAATGTCAGCTTCAAAAGCCACAAAGGAAGTTGGGAATCAATGAATGATTTGGTCTGCTGGAGTGCCTCGTGTGGTCTTTTCCGCACCTTGCATGAGAACCAATTTTTCTCAAAGCTCTTGCATCCTGCTGTTGAACCAGTTGCAAAAATTGGGGTTTTTTTTTGGGGGGGGGGGGGNGGGGGGGGGGGGGATGTCAGTTGTGCTAAGCCATCCAGGAAGTTGAGAATTCACGAATGGTCTGGTCTGCTGGGGTTATAAATGTCAAATCGTGTACGCGAGAATCACCTGGATATTTGTAATACTAATAATCATAGTAATATTATTATTATCAGTTTTATTACTACTATACAATGCAGGCCATAATAATAATATAATATAAGCTATTCGTGAGTAAGTTTCGATAAAGGATTACGCGCCTGCCACATCCCAACTTCTTTAATAAAGAGATTATGCTTTCACCATAGTATTTTCAGACGAACGTTCAAACCCTAGCGCGCATGCGCACATACCGTTTTCCTTAATCTCTTTACGGCATGCTCTCTCGCGACAAGTACGATCGTTGAAGCAGATACCATAGGGAAAACAAAATCTCTCTAAAACACTATTCCTAAGGACTGTTTTGGACATCCTGTTCTTTATAAAGGACAACCAACCAACCAACCAACCAACCAACCAACCAACCAACCAACCAACCATCCACCAAGTACAGCTGACTTGTAATTTCACGAATCGAAATTGACGTCATAGCATGACATCTTCTAATCTTGAATCTTGTTTTGCCGTTTTTTGTCTACAGCCCTCGAATTAGAGGAAAGTAGCTCCTTTCTTAGCCGACGTGCTTGTGTGTGACTTATAAATTGGTCAGCAATCGTCGCCCAAGACAGAGCTAGTAACCCTTCAATTCAACACCTTCAAGGCCATGTCAAGGTCTTAGAGAGAAAAAAAAAAACCGGGAGAAAACCGGGAGATGGGTACCTCATCTTCAGCCAGCGTGTTTCTGACTCTTATGTTCGTCATTAATCGTTACTTACTATAATTTCAATATTTCAAGGTCGTATAAAGGTCAGTGAGAGAGAGAAGAGAGAGAGAGAGAGAGAGAGAGAGAGAGAGAGAAAGAGAGAGAGAGAGAGAACTAAGGAGATACATGGAAGAGGCCAAGGCAAGTTCGTTCACCCACACTGTGAGTATTTCATGAATATAGTTCTGCGTGAAATTTTGCAATGAGTGCTGCTTCAGTCTACACCTCGGGATCAGTCCATAAGACAGAAACACCGACGAGGATTCCCCACATCTTTCCCAAAACTGTTGTTGACAAAAAAAAAAACCCCAAAAAACTGAGTGCTTTTGTTTGATTTTAGATTTAGCTCTCTTGCTTGAAACAAAATCCTGGTCCAACTTCTATTACTTTATTTAAGGCGTTCGAAAGTTCGCATAAAATTTTGTCAGGAGATGAATATTGCCATGTAGATCACCTAGAAGCAAGAAGGTTATTTTGGCCGGGAAGCGGATCATAAGCTCTCTGTTGCGAGCTTTAGCAATACACGCCGTTGACGGTGCTCTGTATTACTTTAACATAAAGTCAAGCAAAGAGGGAAAAAAAAAGCATGCTTCATAAGAAATATCTCCCCATTTCGTAATTTTTAATTTTTTTTTTTAATGCAGTGGTTCCGATTTCGGTTGGGTAACAGAGATGTATTTAAGCCGGACCCATTAAAGACGCGTTTTAAAACTCCGTGTAAAAGAACACCGGCTAAAGACTTGGAAAATCAAAGCAGAGTCAACAGGTTACGGATGTTTCGATGTCTTTTGACTTTTTGTGGTCGGCGTAGCTAAAAATGTGGAGTTCAGCCCCGTTTGTAGACATTGCTTACCCCATATTGTGTACTTTAAGCCAAGAATGTGTGTACTCTATCTCGGTTCGCTTGTCCCGATCACGAACGGGGTGAAAACTGAACACGACTTTCCGCTCTCTCGGCGTGTCGGTCTATAAGATCATTTTACTGGGCAAAGTTTCGTTGAAAGCATGAGGGGGAAAGGGGCGTGGGAGGGGAAGTGGGAAGGGGGGAAATAATCGACTAATGATGGACAGCAGAGAGGGAGGAATGTGGCTCACACCTTCGCATTTCTTACTAGCCCGAAACCATTTTGATTGACATCAGTATTTTGACTTCTCATATTAAAACTAAAACAAATTTTGCAAGTTTTTCTTTGGAGGCATCAAAATGAATGGGAAGAAAGATCCGAGTGGCCCTGAAGGAAGATTTGTCCTAAGTTTTCTAAGTCGATATGGGTGAGAAGTTTCAGGAGTATGGGGTAATAAATATGACAACTGAGATACCTTAATTTTGTATGTGAATGTGTGTGTGTGTGTGTGTGTGTGTGTGTGTGTGTGTGTGTGTGTGAGGGGCTGTGTCTGTGTGTATGTGAGTGTGTGTTGTCTGTATTGTGTGTGAGTGTGTGGTCTGTGTATGTGTGTCTGTGTGTCTATGTGAGAGAGAGAAAGAAAGAAGAGAGAGAGAAAGAAAGAAGAGAGAGGAAGAGAGAGAGAGAGAAAGAGAGAGAGAGAGAGAGAGAGAGAGAGAGAGAGAGAGAGAGTGCAAGAACCTTGAAATGTAGTCTATGTGTTTAAACTTTCAATAGTAGAATGACGATGGTATTTTAAGCGATAGACATGCATGAGCCTCGCCGCTGTTTGCAAACTATGGCCCAGGGTGCAAGACACACAAGCTTATATATTATGCACCACTCGTTAAGTTTTAACAGTTTCGGCTCGTTTAAGTGAGTTTTGGTTATTTGCTGAACATTTTGCACGCATGATGAGCTCTCTGTATGCTAAAGTAGGATGATAAAGATGAAAATGATGATGATAATGATGATGGTGACGATGATGATGATTGTGACAAGATGGTCGACGAGGATTAAGGGTACAACTGAAATAAGTTCATTCTATCTTTTTCAAATAAATTTAGGGGAATGGGTTTGTGTAATAATGAACCAGCTGTCAAGAATTAACAGCGAGTATTCCTAGGGATTCGATACTAAGTTTTAAAGCTGTATTGTTTGACCCCAAAACAATTGAGCATAGCTATATTAGTATTTGAGAGCTTGCGCATTAACGATGGGATCTCTTATCATCGTAAAAATTACATTGGTGCATCGACGCTGCACGATTAGTTAATGAATTCTTAGGATGGTAAGATGTCCCGTCGTTAATGCGCAAGCTCTGGGTGACCTCAAATCGACTTCAGCATTGCACATTCACGCGATAGACTGTTATAGCGTACCCAGTCCCCTCAAAACGCGGTGACATATCGGCCGCTTTTACCATCTTCACACCACGTGAAACCACCTCGTCATTCACAAACTTCACCTAATTCGTGGTAACGAGCAGCCAGTTCTGCATCGGGCCAGACGGCCGGATTATCGGTAACCAAGACTGATATTAACTAACGCAACAAGCGTATAATATATAGAGAAACCATTAGCGACAATCTCATTAGGTTTATCTCGCGCAGACAGTTGAGTCAACAGGTATGTTGTCGGTAAACAAATTAATATTAATACAGCTTACACGAACACCGCCCGACCCTGTCTTTCCGAGGGCAAGACAGACAGCTCTAGTGACGTCATTGTGGGACTGCGTGTCTAGTGTGGGGGCAAACTCTAGGCCAGCCTATGGCATGAAGGGTCACTTGCGCTTCGTGATCATCCACCGCTTTCGTCAAAACCAGTACAAGACGGATACAGGGTCTTAACGTTTTGGTCTTAGATCTGATATGAGAAATAGCGCAGATATTCTTCAATGAACAAGCTGATTTTGCATGTGTAAGCACTTTTGTTATAGTCATTTTCTCTTTTTCCTTATAATTAATTGTCATTACGTCCCCGAATAGCGTTGTAATATGTAAGAATATCCTGTTACCATGTTTGTGACAAGATATTCTTGTAAGTGAGTCAAGAATGTACGTGTAATTAATTTATCCTCATCCCGCCCCTACCATCATGAACACTTCCGGACGAGCCCACCCGTCATTTTTTTATTTTCTTCTCACTTATTTTCTATTTCACAAAACCTTATTGATGTCTATGCAGCGCATATGAGTGTGACCGCTTTGGTCACTTGACAAGGGTAATCCATCATCATACCTATTGAACCATTTTGCACTATGGCGCGCAAACGTATATTTTAAGCCTGAGGAGAGCCGCACCAGAGTTGCACACCAAGGCGTGTCCAAAGCAAATTAATCCAAAAGTCACGTTTTTTAAAAAAAATCAGTGTGCACTGAGCATGCCTTGGTGCGCAACTATGATGCAGCTCCCTTTGGACTTGACATGGATTATTTTGTACGCCAAAGTGCAAAATGTGTATTGATTATAGGACGTTATATTACCCTGGTCATGCGATCATAGAAGAGTGCTGCATAGACCGCTTTCGAAACACTGTTGTCTTCTTAACGCATAATATAGACCAGGAGATGCCCTTGCCCTTCCTTCTTGTCCCTATCTTTCTCCCCTCCCCTTCCCTGGAGCCAGTTGTGAAGAGTGCGGTTCTCTGGTTACTTCGTATTTCCTGAATAGTAAACCTCTGTAGGTGTTGATTTCGTTGCATGTCATGCGAGCATGTTAGTGCACATATGTGTGGCCGCTTCTACACTAGAAAATCACTCTAACTGCACATCTGTATTTTGATTCCCCCTTTCCCAAGGCGATACAAACAAATCGGCACATGCCTCAGAATCACATTTTTCTTTCAGCAATTTTTAAGCAATAGAACACGCGCTGAGTTGTTTGTGTTACTTGAAATGGTTACGGTCAAGGTCCCAATAAATTAGGTTTTATCATTCTCTTGAAGAAGTATATTATTTAAAGACTGCATCTTACTTGTGCGACAACATCTAGTGAATGAAAAAGAATTGCCTGCTTTGAGCAGACAAAACATGAACTAGAAGGACAACGTTTAAAAAAATGCACCAGAACAGATTTATGATCTGAAACAATCATTCGAAAATACGTGCACTTGTATCTTGTGGACCTTATCAAATTCTACCAGAGGTAAAAAGAATTGCCGTAAAGCCAAGAAACGAAATGTAATTGAACAAACAGATATTAAGCTTTGTAAATATATAAAACAAGACGACGAACGTTTCGGCAGATATGCCTTCCTCAGCAACAACTATAAACACGTGGGATAAAAACAAAAACTACAACTGTAAAAGAAACGGAACGGTGTGGAACGAAAGCACTGCTACACCTGAGAAAGGAAAGTAGGAAAATAATCAAAGATTTCTGCTACAAATGCTCGAAGACTGTAACACGAAATCTGAAACAGTTTCACATTATGCAATAAACCGAGGGGACCTCACCTCATGCTAATGCTTGTTTGGGTATGAAAAGACCAAAAGCAGTGCTTGTCAACAGAGTTAATCCCCTCATCTTTCATTTTGGAAGGTGATGAGCTTGAGAGATGTGGGGGCGGAGGCGAATGGGATGGTGAACTATCAGTCTTTTTTTTTTAATTTTTAAACCATAGACGATTTGCTATGCACAGTGTACAAGATGACGAAACAGATGACAAAACTTAAGATTACAGATTAGGGGTAGAAGATACATGGATTCATGATATTATTATATTACCAAATACAGAACAGTCGTCCTCCGAGAAAACCACCTACTTGCAGTCAAAACTGCATCGAGAATTTTGATTATTTATATTTATCTCCAACAACGGAGAAAAGTCCTCTCTTTCGTTATTTTCTTTCAGTATATTCCCAATCGTTACGGGTGACAGCGATTGGAAATTTCGGCACAGACTAGCCTACACCGTGAAAAAGTCTACAAAAGCAATTAATTTACTTACGGCATGACCTTGCGACCTCGTACTTCAATGATTGAAAACCTCGCGTATACGTTGTAAGGTTCTGGTTTGGAGTTCCTTATTCTATGTTAAGCTTTACTCACTGACATGAAACACCTCATGAGCTCGAAATACCGTAGAAAGGTTGGTTTTTTTGCCGAGAGGATCTGATTTTCGAGAAATCACCAGCTGACCTTGATTCGCAAAAAGTTTTGTTCCGCTACAGAAAGTGTCATTCAAAAGTTTTGAAAGGGATTATCAGCGTACGTGTTAAGAAATGCATGTGGGCAATAACCAACATTACTAGTTTTCATTTCTTGGACAGTAATGACTATAGTATGTTTTCCATCTATATACAGCAGGGTTACCTGGAATCTCGCGACAAAAAGCTTTTCTACAGCAATGAAATAATTCTCAGAAAGCTCTCTAACTCTATTTGGCACTTCAGTCTCTCTGTCAGAGAAAGGCAAAGCTGAGGAGTGGAGGAGGCGGAGATGGTCGGTAGCTGAAGAAGAAAAATGAGGTTCCAAAGCTGTTTTATGCACGCTTTTTTGTCTCTCACTGCTCATAAAATGCCTGTCTGAATGTCGTATGTCGCTCTTTGATAATTAATTTAGACACTGAGACCCTTGGCAATTGTGAAAAATTGTCGTCACCCAGAGGACCACGAAGGCCACGCACCGTCAACTGAGGCTTAAGAATCATTCTCATTTTCATCGGTTTTTATCGCTTCTTTATGACACGGCTAATCCCCTTTTACTCCCAGAAACGCCGTGATAGCGATGTTAAGCAAGACTGATTTTGCAGTCATGATGCCATTTGCTTGTTGTACACCTCTGGAGATGGGCATGGTAATGAGGCGGACGGTATGAGTCAGAGGCTGTGACCATGATCGGATGGACGATACCATTCTTCTGCGGGCGTGCTTCGACCACGGCGATACCATTTCGACATCGATGTTTACATAAGCGAGGGTTTAGTGGCAAGTCCGAGAAAGTTGGTGAAGATTCAGTGGATTGCGCATTTTGACAAGAACTTGTGCATTTACACGAGAAGTTGTGCATCTAGACAGGAAGCTGTGCCGTTAGATGAGAAGCTGTGCATTTAGACGAGAAGTGTTATGGAGATGGATTCATTGTTGTTGCTGCCATTGTGACGTGATGTAGTACTAGTAATTGTCAAATTCCTGTATTTATTCTCATTAAATCTAACACAACTTTTGTTTTTATTGGAAGATGTTGCACTACTTGAAACCACTCACGTTGAGCACAGACAATTATAAAAGAAATAACGTTGTAACTGCAGCTGTCTAACTCTCTGTATAAGGTTCACGCGACTCTCCTGAAACGAAGCTAGCAAATCCATTTCTACATTATATACATTTTCATCTTCCTCTCTTACGCGGATAGATCAAACGGGCAATCATATTATATAATACTCATATAAATCTAATAAACCATTTAGGTTGCAAGAAAAGAAAATGACATGCCTTTTAAGTTGCATAATAAGAATGAAATTACAGTGGAAGAAAAAAACAACTCTCTGCATGATCAGATCCTAGTAATTGCTATGGTCCCTGATCTCAGCAACAAGACGCTAAATTTCAAAAGTATCGATATGTAAAGAAATCGGATTTAACTGGTTTGCGATATTGTCCAGCCTCCTGAATGAGTCAGAAATCGGTGGATTAATGACAACAATCACGTTGTTTTATGATGGTGAGTCAGGGATTTTTACTTAGAAAGAGATTCTTGTAACGACGAGGATTTATTAGCTGATGGATTTTACCTTATTTGGTAAGTATTTTCCCGAAAATAGCTTAACTGCACGAAAATAAATATGACGTATTTACTAACACGGGGCTTAGTTTCAGCTCTTGCATTTCTCGAAAGACGTCATGTCACAAAATATTAATCATGGAAACATGCTCAGGTAAAATATGTTGCTTTCTGCCCTATGGTATCGAAATTTCAGTTAGATGCTGTTAACAATATAAAGTTCCAACAGTTAGCACCACCCCCACGGGATCTTGAGTCTTCCTCTTGACGCCCTTCTTTGGCAAAATAGCTGTTAGAGCGACATCAGCGGTTCGTTTTGTGCCCATTACTCTGGCAAGAAGGAGGACATCATAATTCATAAAATTTTGCTCTCCATCGTCTCTCTCTCTCTCTCTCTCTCTCTCTCTCCCTCTCTCTCTCTCTCTCTCTCTCTCTATCTCTCCCTCTCTCTCTCTCTCTCTGTCTCTCTCTGTCTCTGGAATCATCCGTAGCCCAACCCGTTGAAGATTCAGTAGAACTGAAGCTGTGACGGGCTGGTCGTTTAGCATTAAGCAGTTAAGGTTTATATAAAATTACCGTTCTTGCTTGTGGACTTATGTCATACTAAAGTATACACTATCGTACGGCAAAGCATCGGTAGATTGTGTAATACTCGTTAAAATTGTATAATCAAGTGCGCATGTGAACCTTCTTGTTGGAACGCCTATGACATGTTACCATATCACAAGTTAAGAAAAAAAAAAAAACAACAGCAAAAACATGCGGTTCACAAAGACAAAAGTGTTGCATAATAGCGGTGACCATATCCTGCTTCTATTAACTGCTGAAACCATTCTGCATACCTACACTTAAATGGCCAATCGTTGACTTCTCCTCTTCGTGACAGTTAAATATTAGAAAACAAAAAGAAATTGCATAATTTAGTGTAGATAATCAATAGACGGAAAGTGTGGATTTGTGCGTGATGCACCTAGGACATAGAGAGGGCTTGCATCAGAATCTGTATTGGGCTTTGAATGCAATCAGATACCTGTTTCTCTTAACGCCGTTTTTTGCACATCCGTTATGCAGGCGGGATTAGGGATATGTTTGCATCACCTGCTGATAAACTGGATAGCAAACATTTCTGCTCATATACATTAGACTAGCTGCTGATAGCTTAGCCAACTTAATAGCTGGGTGCAGATTTTACGAGCCCGTGACTCAGCCCCAAGTCTTAACTTTCACAACTTTTGAACCTATTTGAACTCAACATTGACAGGCCGGGATGAACTCAGGTATAAAGTATAATTTATATGCTTACTTGTTGCGCTATCTATATGCAAAAAAATAAAATATAATATATATTTAAATGCAGCTTTTAAAGCAAAACTTCATGTACTGATGCACCATCTATCATGTCTATCATATGTTTATCTGATTCATCACATGACCTCTTAGACGAGATCAGAGGTTCTCCGACTTTCACAACTTCTGTACTCCCAAACCGTTCGAAAATGAATAATAACGCTTACCTTGTGTCACTATCCCTTGTTACTAGCCCTGGCCTTGGTTAACACTGTATAGTATAGACTATCTCCTACTAGCGATTGTAGCTGAACCCACCTTTGCCAACTCACATTGCAAAACTTGTATTGGACGGTCACCCTTCGGACCGTGCATGTAAGATGGTATTATCCAAGGAAAGAGCAAGTAATAACCTAAGAGAAGATCAATGGTAGGATTGGAACAATCGACAAACTTGAGGAGAGATCGCCTTCACAGCATTTGAATGCAGTTTGTTCCTCAGCGACCTTTGCTGTCTTTCAGTGACTCTTGCAGTTCTTAAGTGATCCTGGCAGTTCTGTTTTATCCCTTGCAGTTCTGTTTTATCCCTTGTAGTTCTCTTATGATCTTCGCCATTCTATTGTGGTCATTGTGGTTTTTCTGTGGCCCTGTTCTTCTTCTGTGACATTTGCAGTTCTTCAGTGACCCTTGTAGCTCTTCAGTGGCTCTTGTGGTTATTCGGTGACTCTTGCAGCTCTTTAGTGGCTCTTTCACTTTACAGATATTCAGTGACCCTTGTAGTTCTTCGTGGCCCTTGCAATTCTTTGATGGCCCTTGCAATTTCCAGTGGTCTTTGCAGTTCTTCAGAGGCCCTGGCTAAGCCCAGTCTTGCTCTCTCATAAATAGTGGCCTTTTTAAGAGATCTTACATCTTCTTTGGGGTACACGTCGTGATATCGCATGAGAGTCCCTGAACAGACTAACCTACCAGAAATATTTCATTTTCATTTCGGCAATACAGTCCATTATCTCTCACATATTTTAGTACCCCGGTAGTGTTTGTTTTTCCTCACGTATTTCCTACAGGCACCTTTCTCCTATGATGTGACATGTATTTAGTGTGTTTCCTTCCAATGAAATGCCCTCCTCAGACTTCTCTCATTAGCCCAAGTATTTCCTCGATCCATTCTCGCTGCTCTTTTTCCCATTTGCCCCGGAGCGAGACATTCCTGCGTCTCCTAGCAAGACGGCGCGCTGAAGTAACTAACTATATCCAGTTTGACATCATTTAAAGTGCCATCAACATAATTTGGCCACCCACTTATCTCGGAGTAAGACAGGAGCGGAGCGGAGTGGGAGTGGGAAAGATATCGTACTGGGAACCATGAGCAAAAGCGTGGTAGTGATATCAAAGGGTTAAGAAAAGAAATGACAAATATATATAACGGTAAGTCATTTTTTCCCCTTCTTGCAAGAGAACTCCATCCTACTGCCAAACGTCCCCCCTTTCAACGCCAGCTAAAGCAACGACAAAAACTGCATCGATTTGTATATCTGTGTCTATCAAAATTATTTTTTTGAATGCACATGTAAGGCAGAAGAGTTTCCAAATTTAGGTGTTACTTTATAAAGAGATCTAATCTAGCCTTAAAGTCATAAGAGAGTACAATTTCGGTACATTAAGACAATGCTTTCAGACTTTTAAATGATCACAGGAGTGGTACCATAACAGGGAAAGCAAGTCTACCTAGTCAGCTTTCCTTACCAATAGTCAGCGCAGAGTGGTCAAGCTGGTAGTGCCCATTTTGTCTTGAAATACTTTCCACCTTTGTTTCCGGTGTAACTGAATGTTGCGGTCGTGTCCATGAATGACGTCCCTTTGGGAATCCAACGATAATAATATAGCCTAGTGGTCATAACGATATATCGCCTCTTGTGATGTAATGTCCGGCTCAAGTTCTAATGCTACATAGCACTAATCCGATGTTACTGACAGTCCTACATATAGACAAAAATTGGAATAGTCTTTACTTCAAGCGATTCCTGGCATAAATTATTATGTTTTCATTGATATATCACTTCCACCAAATTTCAATCATGTCTCGGTCCAGTGAAAACGGCACAGATTTAATGCCAAATTTGCGCCTGTCTTCTCAGAAACATACTCAGCTCTCTGTTGAATTCAGGACAGTGGCATATATATATATGTAATTCTCACTCTAATGAAAATCTGAGAGTATTTAAATGATTGCTGATTTGCTTTAAAGTGCATTGCTCTTCGCTGACAGCAGCATGGGTCGTTCAGGTCGCCTGTCATCCGCACCTTTAGACCCCTAGCTTTGTTTCTTGAATGTTTAACGTATGAGTGTCACGGACAATAATGAAGATAATGGAGGGTCGAGGGAGCGGTACCAGAATTCCATTATATCTGCATGGACTTCACTGCACAGGTTCAAGAAGGTTGAATGAATTCGTGGACATAAATGTTTTATGTGTACTTGGCCAGGATGGGGGAGAGAAGGGGATGGGGAGAGAGATGGGGATGGGGAGAGAGATGGGGAGGGTAGAAGTAATGATGCGCTCATGCCGTTTAACAACAAACTTTACAGCCTCAGAACTTTCCATCGCTTGACAAACTTTATTTGACGCGTCTTCCGGTTAAGCTGGCCAACTGTTAATACGGTTTGTTATTATTACGGTCCTGTCACTGACTTTGTGTTCGAGATACTGTTCCTGGATAACACGAGGTGGTCGTCTTATCAGAGGTTCACTTTTCTTTAATTGCATTTTTAGACTCAATGGTTTTGACGGCTGCAATCCCAACACTTTCAAACTCAAGTTTACCCCAAGCCGTGTTCAAGTGATACAGACCAGGACAATACCGTGGGGGACAACAAAAAACTGAGAATGAGGACGTTCTATGAAAACGTCGCGGGAGAGCACCTAAGATCCTCGTTAAGTTATCCATGGGCTTAAATATAATAGAGAGCTCTCATTTACAAGTGCGAATCTTCTTTATAGAGTTCTGGCAGAAGTAAGCATGCGCATACAAGTACTTAGCTATTTATATTGCATTTCTGATGTTATGATCATAGTGCGCGTGAACTTGTCAAACTCAGATCTCATTCAACGTAGTTCATAGCGTACAATATGCGCATAATACCAAGAAATGTCAACATGCACATACCTACTTTGACTACAAGGTCTGTAGAATCCAAATTTGAAAACGAAAGCTATGTCTGTGTTGCCATTAAAGGTAGTATTATACAAATTAGGTCCTTAAATGCAAATTTTGGTGTCAGATCGTTTAGAATTGTAGGCCACCTGTGATAACATTATCGGCACTAACGCAAGAACTCGAAAACTTCTTATATATGAGAAATAGGTCCCCTGGGGCTAATGAGAAGATTATACTGGATCCCAGTTTCTTATAGTCCAATTTATGTGAGATACGACATTTTGTGTCAACACGGACGATATACACTTTGCGACCTGCCTAGCCCTTCCCTATATGGCTGAACTGATGTGCGTAAAAGTGTTTGTGTGTGTGTGTGTGTGTGTGCGTGTGTGTGCGCGTGTGTGCTGGTGTATGTGTGTGTGTGTGTGTGTGTGTGTGTGTGTGTGTGTGTGTGTGTGTGTGTGTGATTATGTTCCGAGAAGGGGGGGAAGGCCAGGTGGGCAAGCCCAGGTGTAGAGTCCAAGGTAAGTACTGTATCTATTTGAACAGCTGTGTTTATATGGTTGGGGTCACAGGTGTCACTAGGGTGCAAGTTATCACCCTTGACGTCAGGCAGGCCAGAGTTGACTGATGACACTATCAACACACAGACACACACACATACACACACATACACACACACACACACACACACACACACACAGAGTTGGAGACATACACATATCTTTCACTCACACACATGGAGATAAACACGAATATACAACTAAATGCATACACCCATGCACATACATTCGCATACACACACACACACACACACACACACACACACACACACACACACACACACACACAAACAAACAAACACTAAGCACACACGAATGTATAAACTTAAACTCGACAGACATGTACTCACAAACCAACTACTTTTATATAAACAAACCATCCTGTCTAATTAATAGATAATAACAATGATAAAAATAATCATTGAAATGCTGCTTGTAAGTCTCATATCCTGGCTAAGGCCCGCTTACGCGACATCATACTGACATTACCCCAGCAGGCCAGATCACTCAAGGATTTTCTCAACTCTCCGGGGTGCATACAGTGCCTATGCCATTTACAGGCGCTGATCACTGGCATTCTGGCAATATCTATGACTGTCTTTAGCCGGGTACCCATGCTACCGACGGATGGACTGAGGAACATGTGAATGATGTGCTTTCCCAAAAAATCAACAAGACTATTTCGGAAATCGAACCCACGACTTTCAGATCCTTAGGTCCAACACCACAGCTGTTCGGCAACGCTACTCCGCATCCATAATTATGGACATACACATAATCCCGCAAGCTCGAATGCCCATAGACGGTATGTTAATGCCACATATAAACCATACAAACTAGCGCACATACTACCCTATACGCCAAAGCTGCGAACGTATTGTACATGTAAAACATCGAGACTAAGGACTCGACTATACGCATACACAGCATACTTATCTACCCATATTTAACTTTGCTTACAAATATAATGTAAGTGTAAAGATATAAGGTGGCCTGGGGGCATATTCCTCTCCATACAAACAAGGGTGCCGCCCTTGCCCCGCAGCCCCCTCAAGGAAACCCAGCCAGCCAGCCAGCCAGCCAGCCAGCCAGACAGACAGACAGACAGACAGGCAGGCAGACAGACAGACAGACAGACAGTTAGACAGACAGACGAGGGGAGAAGATGTTTTAATAGGATTCACGAATGCATATTGTGTTATATACATATGCTTTGTAACTGGCCTTTGGTCTTAATAAACTTGTGAACTATGAAGATGTGCTGTCAGTATCGAATGAGTGCCTCCAGTCACCCCAATCCCACCCCTCCTCCTCC
>JAWQUT010000032.1:2064727-2091604 GCA_033807755.1 Ellobium chinense
AGGGAAGGATAAAGAAAGAGGAGAAAAACAGACTTTACTCTGCCAATCACAATGTAGTTGACGACGGTTGAGTTGATGTCTTCTAGAACTGAAAAGGATAGTGTAAGAAGAAGTAACCAAATAGTGCAGGATTAAGATGAGGAAGAGGTAGGAGAGAAAATGACAGGAGGAGAAAGAGGGAAGGACAAAGAAAGAGGAGAAAAAAAACAGAACAAGAAAAGAATATTATACAAGATTAACAAAATGGATTTGGAGAGAAAGATGGCGTGGAAGATGTAGAGGAGGAAGAAAAAGGATGGAACAAATCTGAGGGAGAAGACCAGAACAAGAGGGGATAGAAGGAAAAAAAAGAACATATAAAAAGGTGTTTTAAAAAGAGGCAGAAACAAAAGGCAAAACTGAAGAAAACTTAGTACAAAAGTAAGAAATCTGTTCAAAGAGAAGAAGGAAAGTAAGAATAAGAGGAGTGAAGGAATGATGGAGGAGGTGAAGAAGTAAGAGAAGAAAGAAACGCAAGGCCTCCTCAGAGCAGGAGGAAGTTCGGAAGACAGAGGAGGAAGAGCAGCAAAAAGGGATAAAACAAAGGAGAGACGAGGACGAAAAATAAAGAGAGGGAGGGGAGAGAGATTAAGCTGACGGATAGACGCGGAAACTTGCTACGACAATGAATGATGCCTTCATGGGTAGGTATTTGTTGTGATTATATTTGTCAACATAATTGAAGACACGGCAACACTGAGACAGAATACATGGAGGTTACATCCAAAACTACATAATCAAAGTTACCCTTTCATAATGAGAAGAAGTCTTAACCCCCTAAAGCTAGGTAAATATATCCCATTTTCACTCTGAAAAATACCCTCATATAATATAGTTTCGCTCAAACTACTATAACCTCGACCAGGATCTAATCTTTTGATAGAGTCTTACATTCTCTTGTAAATTTGCAATGCTTTCCTCATACCCTCACCGACATTGGTGTAAAAAAAAAATTGCATCATGACGTTTTAGTCAAACAATAACTATCAACCCTCTCCTGCTTGGGAAACTGAAATATAAAACCACAGACATAAATTTAATACGTTTATTTGCTGCACTATAATAATCACCGTATTTCGCATGCACATGTTGTATTAGAAGGGGCCCGTTTGTTTGTTTGTTTGTTTGTTTGTTTGTTTGTTTGTTTGTTTGTTTGCTTGTTTGTTTGTTTGTTTGTTTGAAGGAGAGGCCAAACTTTCTAAGCAGAATAAACTCCATCCTTTTTTTTCACGTCACTGATCAGATCGGAGCTACGTGTGCGACTCCCTGACTGAGCACCAAAATGTAAATCATGTTACTAAAACTGCCATTGCATTTCTTACTTACATTGATCTACTTCCCTTGTAGCTGTTTCCTTACAACCTGGCCATATCAAAGACATAGCAATCTCCCAGGAGTTACATGTAGATTACGAATTGTACAGCTCTTTAATCAGAGTGAAGTAAAGGAGCAATATAGTACCAATAAAGGAACAATGCAGTGGTACTATAGTACCAATAAAGGAACAATGCAGTGGTACTATAATCCAATATTGTCTATAACAGATCGAACTAGTCGACGGTGACTTTAGATCTCATTTTTGATGATAATGTTCCTGTTCACGTATAATGTCGTATTCCACATGTATGAAATGTAAAGGAAAACTAGACTGAACTCAATGATTTTAGAAGCATGAAGAGACCCACATTCCTAACAGAATTGTTACGCTCTCAGCTGTCTGAATTCGAACATAAATTCAGATGCTGTTTTCAGAACCGGCCCAGTATTATAGAGAAATGCTACTAGAATTTGCGTATTACCTATTATACTTTGTGGAATACGTCCTTGCCCGTGAACATGGACGATATATCACAGAGCGACTAGACTATATGGTTTTAACCGTCCGTATAGTACAGTCTAGTACAGTCCGGGCATAGGTAATAAACGTGTTGAACGTGTTGACTAATTTAACTTTTAAATGCCTTCCTTCTCGAGTTAGTCTTCACCTTAAGTTGAGACTGTCAATATTTTGTGGCTTTTCTCAGTCCTATGTATGTTAGACGTCCAGCTGGCCACCAGCTCCGTGGGAGACGTTTCGAACACTCGAAGCTTAAGTCTTACCGAGAGACGCAAGCACGGCACTTTGATACGGCTTAATTCGCAGTTGATGACACTAAATCTCTCATCAGGCAGTGTTAAACTACTGACCTTATCAGGCCGGGCAACTGGGGTATCGGTTCCACTCGCAGCTGTGCAAACAAAGGAACGCCCCGATACGTCCCGATACAGCAGGCTACAACGATCTCTGTATCATGGGAAATACCTCACAGTATGGTAAAACCCATTATAATAGGAACGGACGCAGTGAAGAACGTAACGGGACGGACCTACCCCAGTGTGAGATATCATGTGGCCATATGGGTGCTGTATATATCCTAGACACAGGCGTGTGGACTTATGGAATTGAAACTGTTGAAAGGTTGGGTCTGTATAATCTGCTTGCTATTATGGTGTGCACTTCGTTATTGTCAGAGATTACAAAACAACAACAACAACAACAACAACAACAACAACATCATCAACAACAATAACAACAACAACAACAACAACATACACGGATGTGAACTTATCCTATTGAAAGGGGTGAAAGGCTGGGCCTGTATAATCTGCTTGATACAGTGTGCACCTGGTTATTGTCTAAGATTGCAAAATAACAACAACTACAACAACAACAACAACAGCAGCTGCAGCAGCAGCAGCAACAACAACAACAACAATAACAACAACAATAACATTACCACACGGGTGTGGACTTCTCGTATTGAGACTGTTGAAAGGTTGGGCCTGTATAATTTGCTTGATATGATGTACACCTTCTTAATGTCAAAGATTGAAAAACAACAACAATAACAATAATAATAACAACAACAACAACAACAATGATATACTAATCGTGGTACATACAAGGAATGAAATGAGTGCGTGAAAAAGTCTCCTAACCATACCAACTAGTGGTATGTAGAAACTTTTTCCAAAGAGAGAGTGACATGGAGATAGCGTCTAAGCCCTGTGATTTGTTGTCTAGAAATTAAAGAGCTATGAGATTAGATGTAGGCTTATAGAAACCGGATGACAAAAACAGGAATCTAACCCATTCACTATAGCCATGGTAGAATGGAATGCAATTAGTGTGAAACGTTCATGTCCATCTTGAAATATATCAGGATTAGTCCAAGAGGTTTCCCATTACATCGCTGAGTGCGTGGGAGACATGCTTAAAATTTAGTAATAATAACAGGTGCTTGTTCACGCGACTTCACACCGTTGTTACCCCCCGCAGATCAGGACACAGCGTAACTATCTCAAGTTCCTGAGGCGCAAACAGTGTACTGATCATTAGCATTTGGATAATATTCTCACTGCCTGTAGCCAGGTATCCCACTTTAACCGACGGAATGAATTGCTTTCTCAGGGCACTTCCAGCATGACCATGGCGGAAAGCGAACACGTGATATTTGGATCTTGAGTCCAACGCCATATCCTTTCAGCCACGTTGCCTCATAGATATCTAAACATTGAAAACAACATGGATTAAACAAGCGTTGAAGATCCTCTGATCACACTTGTATATTTCCTCATAATTAGTAAAGAGACTTGAGTCTCACAGGGATTCATATAGCTTTTGAGGCATGGAAGAATGTTGACATTTGGCAAATAATAATGTAACAGGTGAGACCATAAGTAAGGAAAACAACACTTGCAACAGTACAATTCCTTAAAAGCTTCGAAGGTATTATTTCACTGATGGTGTGCCTTAAATGTAACACAAGAATATCACGTATGAAAACTCGTGCTAATTTGTTAAAAAGTAGCTTATCATACCATACAAAAAACAAAGTAGTCGTTGAAAGGGTTTAACCGGGTATAACAGGCTTCACTTTGAAGTAATCTTAAAAAACGGTGACCCTAAAAAGTATTCAGACGTCTGAAGTCCGGCCGTCTACACCAGCCTATAAGATGATAGGGGATCTTTGGCTTTCTTTATTTGCCGCCAAAAAGTTAAAGGAGGAGTGCATTGGCCCAATGGCCCAGCCACACTTTAGTGGGTCAACCATCAGAATTATTCTGTGACTAGGTACGAAGCACTTTGTCTAGAAGCTATCGCCACTTCATTATGAGTTCAAGATCTGGGCCCCCATTAGTCTAAAACAAATATAAACAATATACAAATGATATTTAGGCCAGGGTTACAACGCTCTTGGTTATGATGATCATAATAATAACAATAGTGGAGATCAAGGGCATCAGTCAGAGGCGGCGCCCACCTGGAAGAAGGTCATGATAACCAGTTACAAATTTTCATAGCTTCTGCCCTTCCTACATTTCATATGGATCCACACAGGGTCATACGTTTCTATTTCCGAAAGCCCCAACAACGCAACGTTCTCTTGGGCTCGGAGAACACCCAGCCCGAGGGATTGTATGCACTGTAAAAGTCGATGCTTAAAAAACCGGAAATCTTAAGCAAGGAATTGGTCTCCTGATTTACCCCAGGAAAAGTGGGGAGGGAGTAGAATAGATATGGCACCGGGATCAAATACATATTACGGGTCATAAATGCCTTAGAGCGTAATAAATATGATTGTATTTGATATTATGGCTGCTCTCCTGACGAAATGATATTGAAACAGTGTGCAGACAACGACGTCACTTCAACTTGTACGATACAATGGAGAAGTGACAAGAATGAAAAATATCTGAAGACTTTGGAAGGACATGAAAATACCTGATCATTATAATCTCCAAACTTAAGTAGCTAACTATCCCCTAGAGCAAGCCTTAACGTTTAAACTTAAAGAAACTATTGGCGCCAACAAATTTTATTGGCACTACATGTCTATTTAAGAAAAACTTTCCCATGATATACGTGACATTGCCAGCATTAATAAATCCCGCCTCCCAACGTATGCTTGCTCTGCTGTTTTGGCTCCTTGTCCAAGACTTGTTGAAACTGTTGCCGTTGTACACCCCCCCAAAAAACAACCACCCTAAGACAATAAGGTTGTATCGGAACACACAGGTGTCTAAAGTGGCTTTGGAGAGCGCAATGAAACTGTGTATTAGGCACTTGTCAAACCACAAGAGCTGGTTAATGACTTGTCGCGTCCACAAGTCGATCGAGCTGTTGTCGTCCCGGAGTACTTGGCGGGCGGGTAGGTTTGCTGGATTCAGCCTTGACAAAATTTTGGAAGATATTTTCAGATATCCACTAGCGTAAATACCCATGATGACCCCAGTATCGCCGATAGCCGAAATCGAAACTGTGACGTCACAATTTCTCCACTAGACAATGCTAAATGCCGAAATGAAAGGTGAAAATAGGATGTACGCAGTGTACTCGAACATAAGTCCCTCAGTTTGGCGGGAGTGAATTTGCAGTGGCAAAGGCCACGTCTGAGCATATTCGAGAACATTTGGTAAAGTTTCCGTCTAAAGCAATACAGGTAAGTTATACGAACTATCAAGTGGCTTTACCTTTAAATGACAGAACTGGCTAACTCTATTTTCGGAAATAAGTACTCGTGGTGAGGACTAATATCGTAATTACTTCATATCGGTAACGACTAAGGCTTTGAGTCCTACTTGAAATGTGGGGCACCACCACAGTTCATAGTGAAGATCTCACACGGCTGCTTCTTGATGACGCGCACCTGCTTCCACTTCTCCACAACCGGGTTGAAGGTCTTTACAAGTTTGTATACAATATCACCATTGTCTTGCTTTGTTTTTCATTCTTGCCATCTCTTAATTGCGACCTCTTCTATATCTTACCCATTGTCTTTCGCAGATATATTAGGTAAACCAATATAATTTTTTTTCTGTGTACAGCGTTCATTTTGGCGGGTAAACATCACAAAATTTACTTGCCCTAGGCCAGCATTTGGCGGGTAAGCAGCAATCTCCAACAACAAGAGATAAACATAACAGAAAGAAAAGACGAAGATGGAAGATTGAGACTGCCAGGATAAAACACACACACACACACACACACACACACACACACACACACACACACACACACGCACACATGCAGACGAAATCTGGACAATGTTAAGGTGATCAAATATTTGGAGCAAAAAAGAAATCCATTAAGTCACGTGCACTATTAGATTTTGTTCTATCAGCACTTTCGCATAAAACCTATTTGCCGTTCTCAACTTTTCTGCTTTTCTGTGTCTCGTCGTCTAACACATACAGACTTCGTCAATTCATGGAGGCACAAAAAGCCAGAGCTTACTCAGTTTAGTGCAGCATATTTGATCTTCGAAGGTGATAATCAACTAAAAGAAAACCTTACGACGCCAGAATTAATTGGCTGAGTGTAGTTCGGTTTGGCTTACTTTTTGCATCACGTGGGACAAAAGGTTTAGCCAATGAAGAACAATGTCAAGGCCAATGCCAGCTGAGGGGTTTTCCCGGCAGCAGGCTTGACTGTTCCAGTTCAGTGATATCCACCGGGGAAATAAAAAGGCAGACCATAATATTACCAGAGCTGTAAAGCGTTTTACCACTTTGATTTCAGTTTGGCTGTAACTGTTGGAGCCACGCATAATGGGGCATAGCTACCGTCTGCAATGACACTAGTCATTCTGTCAAACTATAGACTTGATGTGTCGCAACTACACACCATGGCGTCTAAAAAAAAAAAACACAAGTGAAGGCTCCAGTGTTTTAGCATTCTCGAAAGGGCACTTACTGAAGAGGTAATACCGGAAGTGGTACAGGTTTTACTTGTTTGACTACTCTCTAATAAGGCATACGGAAACATCAACTTCAAGCCAATGGTGGTGTGTAAAATGATAATGTAAAGGAGAGATTTTACAGCCACGTCGTTATCTAAGCTATTCAACCGTGATTACTGCCTAACAAGACAGAATAAACTTACGTTTATGTATGAAGGGTTGCCGTGTACCAAATCCTTTTCAAGAGGAAGAACGCCATCTTGGAATTTCACATTGTTGCTAGACTGATGAATTCAAGCAAGATGAATATCATTCTGACCGTTGACTACCTTACTGTCCTTAGTACCATTCTGAGACCGTCAACCTTCTAGTCTGATAAGAGTTTTACCAACTTAAGAATAATGGCTCTTATATACAAGTACATGCGGGTGTTTGTTTTGAAAGAAAGGCGGGCTCTCTTCTTTGTTTTGCACTGTCGACACACAACAATGAAATACATAACAGCGGAAGTCGGTGATAGCAAAGACAAAGAGACAACGATACGTTATATGCACCGCGACAGATTTAGGAAACACTATAACTGAGTGCACAGATAAAAGAAGGGAGACTCAGAGGAAGAGGTGGTTACGTTCAGGACAAGAGTTCCCTATGTGTTCACCACATATTACACATATATCGCTGTCCGTGAGACAGACATAGACGGGGTGTACACTTAGGGAACTCTTAACCAAGACCAAGGTATGTTTTTTGTTTTGTCTCTCTCTTTCTCTTTTCCATCGAGCTCTTCATGCATAATCTGACTATGTTTTTCTATGGGAACTGATGGTCTCAGAGGGTCTCAAGTGCCAAGACGGAGGAGATAGGTGCTCTTCTAGCGCGTCACTACGCATCTGTGCTCCGTTTGTGGAATGCCTGCGAGAGGGGGGTAAGGTCAACTCCATTATGAGAGTTGTTGATGCCCAATTTGCGTACGAGACATCTTCAGTGGAGTATCTTGACAAACAGAACAGAGGCCCTGTGGGACGGCACCTTTCAGGGCCCTTTGATGTGCGTGATAACAGACAGATGATGGGGCTTTGCTCTTACCAGGTGCTACAATACCCCAACTGACACAAACTCTTCTCAGTCTTAAGTTCAAGTTCCTGTTAACCTGATCAGGTAGAATGAAAAAAAACAAAGGGGAGAAAGAAGGGGNGGGGGGGGGGGGGGGGGGGGGGAGAGAGGGAAGATGACAGCAGACAAGAGGGAAGGAGGAGAGAGAAAAAAAACGAAAGAAAGAAAAAAGACTCAGAGAGAGAAAGGAAGAAGGGGAAGGAAGGAAGGAAGGAAGGAAGGAAGGAAGGAAGGAAGGAAGGAAGGAAGGAATAGAAAGTACGAGAAAGAGAGTAAATAAGTAAGAGGCAGGGCGAAAACAGAAAGAAAGAAAGAAAGAAAGAAAGAAAGAAAGAAAGAAAGAAAGAAAGAAAGAATCACCAAATTAGTTGGTCAAGAAGAAGCAAGAAGAAGGAAAAAAAAAAAAGACGATATAGAGCCCAACATACCTGGATGCCTTAGCCTTTGTCCAGAACTGGAAAAGAAACCATTTCCCGTGGTTCCATGAAAGCAGGAGAGCGCACGATGTCCCATATGTTATGATACCATTCTGTTTTATGGTTCCAGAAGCGAAGACAAGAATACCTGGCACCGACAATGCTATAAATCAAAGTCGGCATTTACGCTAGGAAGGCTTTTCCCCTTCATAATATTCGTTACTGCACAGCACTATATCGACGAAGCGAAGACCCGCAAAAACAGCTCCATATCTGAATGTCAGATCCAATTCGCAAGATTCTCACACTGTATATTAACCGTGGGAATATCCTTCATCAATAAACAGACTATCATTATATACACAGCGGTAATGATATTGTTCTACTCTCGATGATCAGTTTTTACCACTGTAAAAGCTGAATGCACTTTTAAAACACTAGAACTCACGCAACGCACTTGACTGATTGCAACACATGTAGCTTGAAATATTGATATGCGATATTTGTTCTGCCTATGTCAGCAAAGATGATGAGGCTATGCTGTTCACTACAGAGGTATGCAGCTATCCAGTATCTTATTCTGTACGAAGTTCGTCTGGTTAATGTTAATCTGCTTAAGCTCGGACACCATGACGCGAATGTTCGCCATGCGCCGAACTTTACGCTGTCCTACCCTCCGTCCTTACTCGCCAACCACCTCAATAACATTCTTTCTTACACTTACTTCTCCCCTGAGAAAAGTGGGTGTATGTTTCAACAAATTTGGACAACTGGCTCTTCGCTAAGATTGTATAAAAGAGTCTGATCTCCTGTTCATTTCAACAAGTTTAGACACATCGTTCTCACAAAGGAGGGTAAATTTTGGACCAAGTCGTTCTCACAAAAGCCGGAGATGTTATACAAGGGAGCTTGAAGGAGTGACCATTATATCACCTACAACTTCGTCTCTCACTATTTTCGTCCTCAACCAAGTCTGGCGCCAGTCGCCGATTATCGGGGCGACCACGGCGATTTTGACTAACCTCAAAGTTGACACAGGCTGGGGCTGAGTCTCTCTATCTTCGATCGGTTTGTTTTTTCTCGGCTTACAAGGATGTGATGCCGAGGAGTCTCTCACCTCGAAGAATCTGGATAGAGTATCAAATCTGCATTGTTAAATATATCGTCCCTGTCTGTCATTGCATAGGGCAGACGACAACAACAGTAAGCTATAATTAGTGCAGTATTAGTCCCAACAGCTATCCACTGACGTCAGCGTCAAATGGAGACTGTCTACGGCGGTCTTTCTCTGTTTGGAGAATGGCTACTCCGGGACGCAATCAAAAGCAATCGTATGATGGCCACTGTCCACAGAAAGAAAACATGGCTTGGAAAAGGTGGAGACGAATGTTGACCTAGGGCGGAGAATCGAACAATTATCATACACTCGCCCCCGTTTGTTTTTACAAGGCTCGCCATTTGTTATTCTAGGCTCGAGGGGGTCAAATGTCACTGGACCGGAACACGCGAAGGGACTCTTCTGCGCAGAAAATTCCTTTGCTCTGACTTTTGTAGTAAGGACATCATACTATTAAGATGTAAATTACCTGAGTGATCAAGTCCATGTTTTCTCACATTTACGTTTGTGTAAATGACTTCTTTACTTTAAATGAAGTCGAATCCATTGAATCGAGACTTTCAGGCAGCACGAAAAAGTTGCGATAAAGGAGAGGATGCAACTGAACAAAGCTATTTGTTATTACTTTTATGCATGTTTTCTTCGTTTCCCGTCTCTCTATAAACTTATTTCTCATTCGCTCTCACTCTCTCTCTCTCTCTCTCTCTCTCTCTCTCTCTNTCTCTCTCTCTCTCTCTCTCTCTCTCTCTCTCTCTCTCTCTCTCTCTCTCATTCGCACTCCCGCAGTCTTGTTTTTTTTAAAAGATTATTTGATATCCTTGCAAATGTCTCTTTCAAGCAAAGTCACATACATTACTTTCACGATGGACCATTATTTCAGCAGGGAATGAATGAATGAATGAATGAATGAATGAATGAATGAATGAATGAATGAATGAATGAGTTGGGGAAAACGGTGAAACAGAGATTACAGAGCTAGGCCTCTCAATTACTTGAACAAATCGTTTTGTTTTGACAAGATAAAACAATTGTGAGCCGTAGGTGACGGCTGTGGGTTAGAACCTGATATGTATAATTACCGAAAGGCCCAAAGTCAACATTGGCTGAGAAAAGCATTCCAGATTAGGAGTGCCGTAACATGAACCACGGCAGAACGCTAAGGAAAGTATGTCATTGTGTTAGAAGGAAGGGGCAAGTGAAGGTTAGAACCACTTGCATGTAGGGCTGATTGGATGAATTTCATTTTTTAATAATAATAATAATAATAATGCAGTTTATAAGTCTCGTATCCAGGCTGATGCCCGCTCACGCGACTTTACACCATCATACCCCAACAGGAGAGGTCACTCTAGAACTTTGTCAACTCCTGCCATGTACAGGCGCTGATTGCTAGCATTTTGACAGTATCTTTCCCTGGCTATGGCCAGATACTCATTATCTTTACAGACGGGTGCGCTGAGGAAAATGTGAATGAAATGCTTTCCCAAAGCACCTGCGATATGACCGTGGTCAGGAATCGAACCCACGACCTTTAAATCTTGATTCCAACGCCGCAACCACGCTGCTCCACAATTTCAGGGGTCGGACTGCAACGAGAGTATTGTGGGAGAATATTATCGAAACAGTGTTAATATGGACGAGAAGGATCACTCCAGCCGAATCGTGAAGCTTGACATCCGCACGCAATCTTAACAGAGGAACATACTGCTTAGCTCGGACTGATCAGTAAGGCTGGGCAGCTCGAGTCAAAAGATCGAGTCGAGTCGACCTTTACCAGCGGCTCGATTCATCGAGTCAGCTAGTTCGGCTCGAGTCAAAAAGATCGAGTTTTGCTCCGATCTTTTTGANTTCAGGGGTCGGACTGCAACGAGAGTATTGTGGGAGAATATTATCGAAACAGTGTTAATATGGACGAGAAGGATCACTCCAGCCGAATCGTGAAGCTTGACATCCGCTCGCAGTCTTAACAGAGGAACATACTGCTTAGCTCGGACTGATGAGCCAGCTGGGCAAGAGGATTCTACATGGGTAGAGGGTTAACTCTGTGACGTAGGAATAACATCATCTGAACGCTCTTATTTCCCTCATCATCTGCAGTATCTAATTACGCGCTGAGCACAGCTCACCAGGGATTTCACCACGTAAGCATGCGAGCAGACCAAATGTCCCCATTGGCTTATACTCTTTGATATTATTATGCAACAATCCCCCTCCTGCCTCTCCTCACTTCCTGTCCTCCACAACGCTCCACACCCCTTTTTTTTTCCATTCTTAAGTACCGATCAATATAATATCGCAATTCAAGAGATTGTGTGTCTACTCTCCGTCATTCTGTCTGATTGCCTTAGGTTTCAATTTCAATTAAAAAGAAAAACAAAAAAGGCAGAACATACAATGCATTGTATTATACAGTACTTCAGTCTGTCAAAGGCGTGAAAGCTTTAAGTGGTAAGGGAGAGAAACCCCTGCCAGTTCTGGAGAGAAACTCTGCCAATTCTAGCATGACTGAGAATCAGCGTTTCATGGATTACTTCAGAGCCGAGCATATCTACATTACACTCGACTATGCTTACTCGAAAATCCGCTTTGTCGCACTTAGATTAGACATTGACCAAAAAAAACAAAGAACACACACACTGTTACATAAAAGTCAGTAACAAGCAGCTCTGCTTAATCGCATCCTTTGTTTTGTCGCAACTTTTCCGTTTTGCCGGGAAGTTTCGATTCAGTGGATTCCATTGTATTAGAATTTAAGAAGTAAAAAAGTACACAACTTGAGATTAAGTGTGGAATTAGTAAAACCCTAAGAAAATACAACCCTCGAAAAAAATGGATATATTTTTTAGTCTCCCATAAATCCAAACGCTTCAGACTCTTCCATTTGAATCAACAGTCCAATAAACACAAACCTCCCATACGAAATCTCTCAATATTTGTGAAAACGGACATACAGCTTTTTGCTATACACCACCGATATCACACCACCGTAGTCAAATTTTGGCGGATAAGACGAGGGCTTATCTGGCCAAGAGCGTAACAGACCTACCCGCTGGGTTTTTCTTTATGTGAAATTCTCCGATCGAAAATGTTGCCCTGACGGCCTCGCCGTGTAAATAGTCAAGGTTGACATGAACATAGGGGCAATCATGTACAGGAGATAAGCCATATTTTAAATCGTCATTTGCCAAAAGGCTGTGAAACATGACTTCGAGTGGGATTCATCGAGGGAAAAAAAAAACGCGAAAGAATCGGGTTGTCATTGTTATAAAGTCAAGCACTATTTTAAGCGGTTGTTTGCCAGACTGGCTGTGAAAGAGGACTTTGAGTGGAATTCGAAGGAACAAACAGCCCCGTTTGGACTGAATACTTAAACAGTCGGCCGGAGGAGGAATAGGAACCGATAGTTTTTGTAAAAGTGGAGTGGAATGGAGTGGATTGTTGGATGGGTGGGTTATCCTCTTAAACAGTCCCCCTCCCCCTTTCCGCTTTCCTGATCTACCCTTAACAGTGTCCTTTTTTTTTTTTGACTTGTTCGACACATTGTCTATTTAAAGGGTCAGAAATAGTTATTTACTTCACATCCTTTAAAATCCATTTTATATTTTCATTAAATTTAAATCGCACCTATTTTTCCTGTCATCTGACCGGTTCTTAGAATAAAAAAACAAAGCAACCGCTGGAATCTCAGAATTTTCGCCCTGCACGCGCCGCCATTGTGTGTGAAGCGTGACGTCAAAACGCGAGTCAGGCTAGTAGACAATTGGTCTTGACGGCTTCTGCATGCGTCTGCATCAATCGTCTGCTAATATTTCTCGTTTTTTCACGTCACGAGCACGCGTAATGGCGACGAGGGCAGGGTGAAAATCTCAGTATTCCAACAGTATTTTCTCAGGAACTATCGGACCAGAGGAATTTATACAGGGTTTAAATTTCATGAAAAATGAACATGGGTTTATCAGGCCTTGACTCCTGTCCTTTTAAGATATGGAACCATACACGTTAGCCTTACATTCAGAGAAGATGGACTTGAACGCTATGAAGCTTCAACTCTTTTGTATCACTGGTCTTCTTGTATTTGATGTTTCCACTTGTCTGTTGTTGTTGCTATAATAATATAATGAACTCCGCTCAATCACAACTTCTTTGGAGTTAGGAGAAGTGGCAATAATTGTCCAATGATTATCCATATTATCTGTCTATATAATTTCCACAAAAGAATTTCCCTCTCTCACTCACTCGTTGTCTTGAAATCTCAAAGCTGGAATGTATTGGTCCGTGGAAATGTACATAAACATTTGGGATTAATGATCTTTGAGGACTTTTTTTCTTTCTGAATATTTAATGTCGCGGTGCAGCAGTTGAATTCAGCGTATTTGGCGGCTCAGAATACGTGGTTTCTTCACACAAAAAAAGCGTCATTTTTTATGTCATCTGGATGTGTCAAGAGAAAGCATTTCCATTGGGTCAAATTAAATGCGGGAAGAAAAGTGCAGAACCGCATAAAGTGCAACTTTTATTTAGCCACTCTGTGTTTATAGTGTACTTTCAGCAGACAACAACTTGCATTGCAGGAGTCCCAGGTACGTTTGTTTATATTTTATTCCATGTATTGTGCATTGAAAAATATTGCGATTAAGCGGAAGTTGCAAGTAAGTGAATTGTGATTTAGCGGATTCGACTGAATTTATGAAAATGAAAGGTCAGCATATAAGTAGAAAACGTGCTTCAAAATTAGGCAGCAGCAGCAACTTCAACTAAGATTTTTCTTCGGTCGAGTATGGTCATGTCGTCTAGGTAGGTCCAAGGAGTGGTATGCGTACTGTTGAGAGACAAGAGCAACATTGACCCCACTGTTTACAAAATCCACATAGTTTGTCAAAAACTTTAAACCATGTGCATTTTCCTTCCGCCTGACCATTTCCGAGAAAACACCGTTTGAAAGTCGAGATTTTCACCCTGCGAACGCAGACCAGTCGTGTGCTAGTTTATCTCGCTTTCTGACGTCACGCAGTGTGAGTAATGACGGCGCATGCAGGGTGAATATTCCGATATTCTAGCTGTGTTTTCTCAGAAATTGTCAGGCGAAAGGAAAAAAAAAAGCATACGAGGTTTAAGGTTTATGAGAAAATAATTTGGACTGTTTGGGGTGTGAAGCACATAACGACCACTGCCTCTTTAAGGATTTCCGTTTCGATTCATTGATAGTAAGTAGAATCTGGATAAATGCAGTCAGCAGCACAACATACATAATTTAATCTAGAATCAGCTCTCAGAATTTAGTCTTCGCATGTAACAACACAGCTGAACTATCAATTCACATCTTCCAAACTCAAGTATCCTAAAGATTTCAAGCCGCATATCACCGCTGCTATGATATGATATACCCGGCTATCTTCTAATATTTACATATAATGATACGAGCGATCATACATCGCATCGATGACACGATGAATAATAACCATCCCTCGGCCTTTTCATAAGTCAGCAATTTTAAAATTTCAAATGACTCGGGAGACAAGTTTCACAAATCCTGTAATTTCCCCCCTATGCACGTTCAGCGTTTCGCCAAAACGGCTCAACGGGCGCTTGACAAATGAGCTTTTAATACAATGATCCAGTATATCGCGGGGGTTCAAGTCTAAATATTGACATGGGATATCTCGTTTCACTTTCTTCTTATTCCATTAACTGGCTGTTAAGTTAAAGCCGTGTTTAAAGTTTAGGCAGCCTCGCTCTTATCTCTCAGTGGATTAGGACCTCTACCGGGACAAACACTTCTGGAAAGCCCCTCGTAAATAAAGACTCCAGAGAATGTGGAGGCTTCAACAAGGTCTGGGGCTGAGAGGGAGAGAAAGGGAGAGAAAGAGACAGAGAGAGAGAAAGAGAGGGAAGGAGAGAAAAGAGAAAACAGACATATCGTCATATCTAATCACATGGACAGGATATCAAAGAAAACATCTAGAGATCGAATAGATCTGTGTGGTCTAGATCTATTTTATGCAAACTTAGATGTCCCGCAGAGTTGAACGACAGAGCTCTCTGTGCCTGGGTAGTCTATATAACAACCTTGCACTTTGGTGAAAATCGAAGATATGTGTATCGAGTGTGCAGGTGAGAAGAATATGTAACATTATGTTGTGAATTCCTCTGGACTTAGCTTCTTTGTACCTTCTTATCCAGCGATCATATTAACAATTTGAGTGACAGATAGATAGACAGGCAAACTTGCAACCGGTGATCATATTTCGAGAAGAACATGTTCGTCTCAATGTAATCATTGCAAATGAATCTAACATTGCACATAAAACACATGATATTAAGGCAATAATTAGTTCTAATCTGGAATACTGCTGACCCAAAGACACGCATTCAGTGGTTCTAAATAAATCCCATTTGCACGCTCTCATCTTCAGTGCTTCATGCATCAGTTCAAACTGGGCTCTTACATGATATATGAACTTCTTCATATGATTACTCCGCTGTTGCTGTTAACTGTTGCCTAGTTGTTGGCAAGACGTGAGTTTGACTTTAGACAGACACATATCATGGTATAGTTACTGGGTAAACGTGAGTTTGACTTCGCATATAATGTGGTTACTGAGGAGGTGTGAGTTTGACTTAAAACAATCACATATGGCGTAGTTACTAGGGGAAACGTGAGTTTGATTTCGGATATGGTGTAGCTGCTGGCGAGACGTGAGTTTGACTTAAGACAGATACATATGGTGTAGTTGCTGGCGAAATGTGATTTTGACTTCACATAATGGTGTAGTTGCTGGCGAGACGTGAGTTTGACTTAAGACAGATACATATGGTGTAGTTGCTGGCGAGATGTGAGTTTGACTTAAGACAGACACATATGGTGTAGTCGCTGGCGAGACGAGAGTTTGACTAAAGACAGACACATATGGTGTAACTGACACATATAGTGTAGTTGCTGGCGAGATGTGAGTTTGACTTACCACAGACACATTTATTATGGTGTAGTTGCTGGCGAGATGTGAGTTTGACTTAAGACAGACACATATGGTGTACTCGCTGGCGAGAGGTGAGTTTGATATATTTCAGAAAGACACATAATTATAGTTGCTGGCGAAACGTGAGTTTGACCTAAGACTGACAACTATGTTGTAGTTGCTGGCGAGACGTGAATTTGACTTAAGAAAAACAGTGCGGTAGTTTTCCATGAAGTGGGCAGAAGGTTACAGACCTTACTTTCATCTCGCCATTATTGTTAAATATCACACCAGCAGTAGTCATCGATTCCCATTTCATTTGTGAGGTTATTTTGTGCTTCAAAATTTAACAAAAGTGATGCTTTTGATTATTTTGATCTAGGCTGCTATTGAATATGTAAACACACTTCAGTTTTCTTAGTGATCATGAGCAGAAAGCAAATACTTTGCCAACAACAACACAATTCTCAATAAATGTAAAGTTGCAGCGAAAATTAAGGTGAAATAACCATAGAGGAATGCTACATACCCCCACTTGGTGGAAGGATAACAAGGAAAGTGTATTTACAGGCTGTAAAGATAAAGTTCTGTGGATCTTTCAACCCCTGGGATCATAGGTAGTATTAAAGATGAAAAGCCGTGATTTGGTAAACTCAGAAAAATGAATGTTATTTAAAATTCTTGCTGGAACTAGTATAGCTGAGATGTGTAGGGGTGAGGATGTAGTTTTACACACTGCCTGTTCAATGACACAAGATTTTTGAATAAAAAAACCACAAAAAACATACTAACTAGTTTACTTACGTGTTTTAGAAGTCGAACTTCCGAAGACAATGTTACGGGGCTGGATCATAACCATCGCCCCCCTCTTGTGTGCAGGGGCGAGGTGATAACCATTGCCCTCTCAGAACGAGTCAGAAATGGGTCCAAACTCCCATGCAAGAAAAATGGCGATGTGATAGCACTTCTTGTTTGAGCACTTTGTGCTACACGTCGTACATAACTCCGTTTTCGACAACTGGTCAAGCTCAGTTTGAAATCATTTGTGAGGAAATAGATCAGGCGCAATTTTCACATTTCTAGTCGATCCAACAGAACATTATCATTCTAAAGATGAGGTATCAGCTTCGGTTGAATTCTATGATAACGCATCCTCTCTCGTTAAGTCTCATCCTCAAAGAAAAGTCTGATTTCTTCCAAAAACGACAAGAATGTAATGTTTACTGGTATAATCCATCAGAAAGTGCATGGTCTGTCTATCCTCCCACTATAAATTTACATGTTTGTTTGGTTTCTAAAAAAAACATCATCACTGATTTGAAGAAATACAGACTGCCACATGAAGTATTTTGTCACATGACGTCTTCTCACTACGTTCCAAGCCTATTCCGTTGGCTTCCTTCACAAGTGAGACCGTCGTCGTGCCATTGAGAAGTAGATTCACCACTGGAATTCTCAAAAGACACCATGTTGTTGGTGGGTTGCTTGTTTGGTTGTCTCTTTTTCTTTTTTATGTCCCAGTATATTCACCACGGTAGATAGGTGCAACCAACTTTGTTGACCTTCGAGTTCACAAATTTGGATCTGAAACGAAATTAAACAAATAAATCAGCGATCTAGAGACCCTGAGAAAAGAATTCTGAAGAAAAAAAAAATTCTGGACATTCTTTGCCCAGACTATTTATGGTACACGAGTTCTAGACTACGACAGAGGCTTCCAAGCCTTCTTCATAGACTCAGGGCAAAGACACAAATGTAACATGCATTGCACAGCACGCACTGTAGTTTGAAGAAAGAAAACTACAGCATAACTGGCCGAATCAACTACACACACACGATTTCGCATAGCATCGTCCAACAAGGCATCAAGTTTGACTGCTTCCAGCATTAGACAGCACGATAATGAGCAAACCCACCGCCTTATACAGTGCACATAACGGTGTGCTTTGCTCCAAAGTCGTTACAGTTACACTGACAGAAACGTCTGTATAAACTCTTCACTAATTCCTCGTTATCAGTGAAAGATCAATATCCTGGCATTTATATTCACTGTGTACCGCTTGTGGTGAATCAAAACACCATAATATTCTCAGCCAACTACTGTTGAAGGCCTAAAATGGAATGCTGATCGTAGCTCATGGGTTAGAGAGCGGGTTAATGATAGTTTATAAGTTATAAAATGTTCAGTGTGCAAGGCTTGTGACAAGGGTTGGGCCGCAAGCAACGCAGTGACGAAACCGCATAGATCTACACGGTCTATATACGAACATGATACAACGAACCGTCGTTTTCTCAACAATTTGTGTGTGTGTGTTTCAGAGTAGAAAGGTGATATGTGGATTACACTACAAAATGGTGCGTTTCCATTTCTACTACTCTGGAGTATTGTCTTGATAATGTGATTTGGAATTGACAAGACAGCGCGCAGGAATCTAAGTGCTTGCCTCAGCGGGCACTAGTATTCCACTTGAGATAAAATGCGACAGATCAAGATTAGCCATAAACACTGTAATAGCAATAATTATTGTGTTATTGTACACTCTTATCTAAACAATCTACATTCTCTCTTTTTTTTAAGTTTCAGTTTTGGTAAGTTAAACATTGTTTCCAATGTCGGTATACGGTGTGTGTGTATATCTGTGTATATGTGTGTGTGTGTGTGTGTGTGTGTGTGTGTGTGTGTGTGTGTTTGTGTGTGTGTTGTGTCTGTCTGTGTGGCGATGTGTGTGTGTGTGTGTGTGTGTGTGTGTGTGTGTGTGTGTGTGTGTGTGTGTGTAAGTAATATCCGTGTGCTTTCCTTGAATAGCATTTGCGACAATTGAGTGCCTCCTAATAACGAAAACGTAAGATCAAACGAACAACCATTTTTGTAGAGCTATACAAAATGCTAATTACGAAGCAAAATGAATTTCAGAACAAAGATAAACCATTAAAAAAAAATAAGTTGTCTTTCTTTTCTTAAAAATAAACAAGTGGGGGTGAGGGGGAGCGATGAAAATGTCAACTAGAAAAAAGTCAGCCAGTAAAAGTGATAAATGGTTATTTTAATGAGTATAAATCTATGTAACAACTTACTGTTTTTGTGGGAATGACTCACAAATACTGTACTTCAGATTTTCAGATCTGAGGATTTATATGGTATTGTGGACCGATAACCCAACCTGTGTTTTTTCCTTAGCGGAGCAGCTCGGCCGAAGGGTTTACAACACTGGACTTAGAATCTGACGGAGATGGGTTCAATTCCAGCCAACGTCATGTTGTAAATGCCTTAGAAAGCAGTGCATTCACATTTTCCTTCTTTCAGACGTCTGTATAATAGGTACCATACTCACTAACGATACATCTAAATCCATCACTGTCGACTGATACATGAACATTGCTAAGCTGAAATTATTTGCCCAAGCAACATAAAACCTATCTTAATGTAAATCTAAGTGGGAAAGACAACTTCCGTGGTGTCATCACCAAACCTTGTCTAACTGCCTTTACACAATAGTACAGCATTTCCAGCAGGAAAAAAAAAAGAACAACAACACAGACAACAAAGAAAAGATTTTCCCATGAGAATCAAGCCTTTGTCTTGTACCATATTGCATGCTATTTAACTGTAAACTGATTATCCGTAAAGGCAATCTCACACCATAGTCCTCATCAGAGAAATCAGGCTCATACAATCCACACACAGTTGCTCATCGTTGCAACGACTTTGAAATCTAGCACTGTTGACTACGCCATTGTGAATGAACATCAAAACCAGAACACATCAGCGTCGAGAGCCGAAATGGCAGTAATCGTCATGCCCTTAATCCACAAGATTTAGTCGTTGTTGGCCATATAGTTTCTCGGTATCGATATTTTCGGAAGGCAGTAATTTCGGTACAGGTATCAAACAAAAGTTGTGGAGTTTCGATACTATTTCAGGACTTCCGATATTAGCGACGACAATTTGTGTGACCTAGATTACCAAAGATTATCAAAAGTTTCGAAAGGAATCAAAGTATGAAAATTATCGAAATACACTCGAAGTTAGAATATGACGCCTGAGTATCGCGATACCCACTACTACGTACAATTCTCCAAAGGAGCAAATCAGAATGATGTCCTGCTTCAAACAGCACTCATTGCTATACACGTATAGACCAACACAGAAGAAGGCGAATGAGTAGCTGGACATATCCAAACTTGCACGAGGTGTGATCCAAACTGAATGAAATCGCACAAAATACTAGATCTAGTTGATACGTGAAGTACACAACATACACAACAAGCGTCTTAAGGGTTCTGACCCGGCATCCCTAGAGTGTAAATCTGTTAAAGTCTCACGGAAGCAGTGCCGTAATTTCTGACCCCCGTCGGCTCCCCATCAGCCTGCTGGGTCCCCGAGTGTCTGGCAGCCTCTGTATCCAAGGACAGAAAATACTATTAAATTAATTTTAAACAAGGCCTTAGTAATGACGAGAGATATGGTGACTCAGGGCATCCTTAACTCTTGATTTGGGGGGGGNGGGGGGGGGGGGGGGGGGGAGGGGAGTCCTGATATACGGCCCTGCTCGGAAATGCATAATATAACAGAGGAATGAGATACGCAGATTTCAAGCTTGTCTTAGAACTTGGAATTGCTTTCTTTTTTCCTCCCGCTCTTCGGAGCATGTCTTCATAACAAGCTTGACAAGCTGTGGGCAGAGTTGATGAAGAGACAATAAAATATAACGCAACTGCCTCCACTCCCAACCACAAGAAATGAAGAGCAAGATGCAGAGGCGTTGCTTATGGAAATGGGGCCAAGAGAAACTTAAAGGATAGTCTATAGCGAAACGATCTACTGTATATGAATACTTCACGACTACCTCTTCTGATGTACTCAAGAAACCCGCATGTTCATTGATATGCTTCAGCTCTGAATACATACACCTTTTTTTTAATTTCAAAAATATGAATTTTTACTCACGAACTCAAATTAATGGACTTGTGCCTTGAAAACTGAGTTCGTGGGATTTTACCGACATACCATATATGAAAGTGTCTAAAAGAGCTGATAATGATGGCGACCAGTTAAGCTATGCTGAGGCTGTGGGTATTGCACGTGACAGGAAAAACAAAGACGCAGATACGCCATAATGGAGAAAGGTTCGTGTGGCCGCAGGAGCCATCTTGACGTCACAGACAATTACGATGTGGAAGGAATGGATCCTTTTACGATAGTACTGAAGATGTGTTAGGACAGTGTAACCTGTTCACAACGTCTTGTTTTTCAAGTGTTAATGTCACTAAATCATCAACATTTACTAACTTATACGTAGAAATACTTCATTATGTAGGAAAATGTGACATCGAATATGGCCCGGGAATGTTATTTCCAGACGTACCAGTTTGTCGACGAGCTGTTTGTGACATAGGGCGTCATACACAGCGAAAAGTTTAATCACATGATTATTATTTACATTCAACACCACTATGTTGGCCTAGGACTGAAGTGTTGTAACTAAATGCAGACCTTTCGTATCTATGTCACCTCTTGTGTCACTAAATTAAGGACGGTATGTCTAAAGATCCCGAACATGATTTTGATGGCGGGGCAGACTTCATCGACATATAATATTATGGTCGCCAGGCCAAGTTCGACTTCAGTGCACAACAGATTTTAGATTTAAAACACAATTAACATCAGTGAGTGACATGATAATGGCACTAACTACAGTAGTCATAGCTATCACCCATTATATTATTATTTTTCGGAACCGTTTAGAGGGATCACTATAAACCATGTTTCTAATGGTTATAATAATGGATGCTGATTCCGGTATGGCCGTCATATATGCGTTCGACAAGGCACAGTAACAGGCGCAGAAGCACATTTACAGGTTAAACATATCTATGAGGGTCAAACCGCCTAGCAAAAAAACAAGGGTAGACTAGTATGACAATCCGTGGATTCGCTACATAGATAGCGCATGTCTATATAGTGATCTGTCTCAGTCTCAAAGGATCCATAATACTGGATATGATTTTTGTGTTGTCGCCATACACAGACTCCATAGGCCCCAGTCATTGCAGCAGTACCATCGTAAGTTCAGTGTTTGTAAGACTGTCTAAAGACCTTACAACAACCAAAAAGCAATCATGTCAAGGACAATCTGTACATATATCTCCTGAATAAATCACTGAACCGTGTGGAGAGGTCATATCATCACAGGTGCAGGTGAAATGTAGGTACAAGTGAGAGAGTCTAAAGTTCTGAGAGGAGCTAAGTCAATCCTACTACGGTTGTTGATCTTTTAGTGCACAAATGAACCGTAATCATCTAATATAAATCACTATAAAAGTCGAAAATGGTACTTCAGAGTAACCGAAAAGTCATCCTTGAGACACAAGGGTATACATTGCCAAACCACTTTAGCCTGTGGCATTTCATGAATGTAGTAGGAGATTGGTGACTTTTATGGCTGTAGAGTTTGTCATTGTGTGCTGGAACTGCATATTTGTATTGATCAGTTTTATAGATTTTCTTTTTTTTTTTAAAGTGTATGTGTGTGGGAGGGGGGTGTCTTATTTTTTCAGAAAAAATACTGATATTGGTGGCATTCACTTTGCTCTGAGAACTAATTCGAAATTATATAGATTCATGGAAATTACACCTCTACTTGATTCCTGATCACCATCCAAAAAGCTTTCTGTCCAGAGCACCATTGCCTCGCTCATGTTCTCGAAGATTAAGCAGGAATTGACCTTTGAATGAAAGAGACAACTCAGCGCTTATTCCATTACTGTTCTTTCTGCAACAGCCAATCAATTCGCTTGAGATGGCAAATAAATTAATCCGCAGATTGTGCATTTCTAATAGCCTTCGAGTTCTAGGTCAATGAATGCTATAAAATGCCACTTGTAAAATCAGAATGTCTTCTTGATACACGACTCCAGTGACTTTTCAGGAGGTTCTCCAAGTCAGTTCGCCTTACATGACCAGGTGTCTACTGATCTGAATGACTTGGTGCCCAAAGCATCTATCCATCGAAATATACCTTCAAACTCCGTTCAGTCATGTTTACTTTCTGAAAACAAGATTGTAAAACGTTAGGGTTTTCTGGTGTCTCTTGGGTCGTCCTAAGTCTGAAAGACAAACAGTATATGAAACTATTTATAAGACTCTTCACCATGCTCGTCTAAATCTAACAGTTCTTCGGCAGAATTTGCAAGCCAATACGGGCTATACCGGTTAGTGGAGACCTGTTTGTTTTCACGGTGAGCATGATCCTTCAGTAATCTAACTCAGGTCAGTAATATTGATGAGACATTTTTGATTTGTTATTACAACCTGCTAAATCCATTTACATGATCAGGGCTAGATGAAGACTTTGTAAAGAAAAAAAAAATGTAAAATACAAGTTGCAGAGCGCTTGAATGTCTCCTCTAACAAAGTTAAGTTACATCTGAGGGTATCGCGAAAGTGCATGCTAAACAGGTCACCTTAAAGACTGATGTAACCAGCAGGATGTCGGTGCCGGAAATAGTGATCAACCGATCCAGAAACATGTCATTATACCAAGTGGCTCCCAAAAACGTTTATCTAATTCAAAATCCAATAAGTTCAAGAGTTGAGAAGGCACTCGAATTAAATGGGAAGACACTGGAATTAAATGAGAGGCCACATTCACATACAGGTAGAATAAATAATCGTTGCAAATTTCATTGACCTAGATCTAGATGCCACAGCACAGAGATGAAAAAAAAAGGCGTGTTTAAAAAATGGCATGCCATAGCCAGTCTTAGATGCATACCGTGCTTGTTAGGCATGTGTGTGGTTCTTATTTTGTTTTGTTTTTTTTAGCTGTGACATAATCATACCACTTTGATATTTAATATTGGCAGCATTAACAAGAAACATCAAGCTGCTAATGTGTATCAAATTTAAATACGATAACATGAATACAGAAGTTATCGAACATTGAATTTAATAAACTTTTTTTTTGTTTTGTTTTTTGGCTGGGGGACGGGGGGAGGGGAGGGGGCGGGCACTGAAGCTCTTCATATTATAGAGACGTATTAAAATCTTTAAAGCATATAAACATATTTTTCTGAAATTGTGAGACTTCCAGATGTAGCTTGTTTAGCTTATGCCTAAAGCTAACATTGGCTGCGCTATATTGGCCTTCAACCTGGAAGCAGATTGGATCTGTTAAGATAAAATGTTTTGGCTGCTGCAACAGTGCAATGGAACCCACCCATGCTGCCTGCATTCTTTGTAAGGAAACTGTGGCCAGAGGTCGGTGGAGAGAATGTCATGTACCATCCAACCTCCTTGAGCATTTTTGGAGGGAGCCAAAGCTGAAAGCAGCAACGCCGCTGGAAATATGAGTCCGGTGCGTTTATGAGGTGGGCTAGCATGCGCACCTTATCAGCTTGATCTGCCTGGAATGTCTTGTGCCGATCTGATAAGAGATCAAGACTGGAGATAACTATCGCTTTCTTACTAGGCGTGAAGAATGGGGGGAAACGTAGTTCCAGTGGTGTGATGGGCGGAATAGTGTGGAAGAGAAGGAAGAGGGAGAGGAGGAGGAGGAGAAGGTGGAGTAGTAGGAGGAGGAGGCGGAGGCGGCGGCGAAAAGACATAATGTGAAAGGGAGTGGTGGGATGACTGAAACGTGTTTGATACCTGCGTGTCATTCGAAGATCAGACAATCTCCATCTTTCTCATGGAGCTGTTAATAAAATTGGAGGCCACATTGCTTTACTCCCACACAAACGCCATTTTTTGTAGGGCAAGAGTAAAAGAAAGGAAACAGAGCAGTGCTGCCATAAGAATTTGTTTTGTCTAGTCGGCCGACATCAATTCCGTATCATTTGCCATTTTTCGCCATGCTGACCTCTTTTTTTTTGTGTCTTGCCCTAAAAAACATGGCGCTCTAGCATGTCACGTAACACGCATTCTTGTGTCATTATGACACCATGATCTGTTTAAAAAGTGTGGAATTAGATTCAGGGAAAGACTGTAAGGTTGTTGCCCTCTGCCCACACCCTGAGGATAAATATTATCATGTACAGCCTACTTACCCTCCTATATTTATCTGTATTAACTTCATAAATTATTTATTATTGTATTAGCTGCAGTGTTATCTGCTTGAATGCATTTACGTACTAGAGCTATTAAAGAACTGAGCTGAACTGAAATGAATTGTATTAAGTTTTTAAATTATTTAATATCATGTTTGCCGTATTATTTGCTTTTATGCAGTTACGCACTCAAGCTGTTAAGGAACTGAACTGACCTGGATTGAACTGAACTGAACTGAATTGACCGAAATTGAAATGAACTAAATTCTGTAGAGAGGAGCCTGCAGGAGGAGTCCAAAGCGAAGAGGGTCAGGAGGAGGAGGGTGTGAGAGCCGACTCTGATACTCATATTTAACCACATTATCCTTATCCCACTATGAATTGAAGGAAAATACAAATTCAGCGGCGTGGTAGTAGAAAGAGAGAGGAGGCGGAGGAGGAGGAGAAGAAGAAGGAGAGAAAAAAAGAAGGAGTAATGTCATGAAAGATCAGGGAAATGAGCGTGGAGGACAGGGACAAAAAAAAGGGGGGAAGTGGCGTTCACAGGTTTTGCTCATCATTACTTAGATCAAACAGTGAGATAATGCATGAATGAACAAGGCAATTGGAGCAGAACTCCGGTGATGGAATCAAACACAGACTTAATATATATCAAGAAATATGACTGGCTGATGTATTTGAATCATTAATTCTATTGGTCGATACATCTCTTTCTTACGAGTTTATTCGGTACACAACAAACATGATGGAGCCACAATAAAGGCAAAAGATACCGAGGAATTTGATTGAATGGCACGATTTGAAACATTCACTGTCATTTCCTGATACAAAAATATTTCTTCCGCGTTTCACGATATATCATATATACGGATCAGCTGAAAAGATCTCAAAGACAGGAAGCGAAGATAAGGAATAGAAGTAAAGAGAGATCGAATGGATCAGAGGGATAAAGGAACACAAGGTCATAACGCCAAAAACAAAGCATGCAGTTCTGACGAGATAACGTGTGAGAGCGGATGAGTATACTGATGAAGTAAACTCCAAACCATCTTATTTTCAACTTCAATAATCCTTCACAAGTTTCTATGCATTCAACATCCTTCCCCTGGCCTTATTTTTTATCCCTCCTTTCCTCATCCCCCTCCTTTCACTCCTCTCTACCTCCCATAGAGCAGTCACCTCTGATATCGCTATAAGTCTAGCACTTTCTAGTGGCCTGTTCTCAAGGTGTTACTAAAAAATCCTTCCTGCCCCCCCGAGGGTGTCAACGAACACAGATTTAGAGATCTGGAAACCTGCGAAGCGTGGCCAATATTTCATACCTTATGTGACAGCCCAGCGTTTGATGTGACTGGATCTACCTTTGTTTTAATTTCGGCTTTGCGTTTTGGCCTACAAAAAAACTCTAGTCGAGCCAATATCCTTTGCATTCTCAGTCGCTTCTTAACATCCTACCCCTTCCCTCC
>JAWQUT010000032.1:2094602-2114527 GCA_033807755.1 Ellobium chinense
AGAAAATAACGCCGCACAGTTCCTGAGTCTATATTGTTATGAAATAATTCATTCAAGCACACGCGCATACACCATTACGAAAACAAAACCGACATCAAAAAATTCTTTCAAATTTATCCCTGCTGTTCTTCATCTCGTCGCTCGGATGAAATACCAAGATAAACGCCAAAATCCAAATGCTACAGAATAAGCAAAGACAGCCAAAAAATAATGCAAAAACTATCTCATTTTCCTGAAATTGCACTTAGCAAAGCGATTCCTCGGAAATAAGCTCTACTGGCGAATGCGTTGTAATGTATAACAGCATTCAGTCTGTTTAGTTAAAAGAGTTTACTGAGCTACAGTAAAAAAATTAATAGACATTGGCACATGAAAGAAAGAGAACTAGCTTTCTCATTAGTGACATTTTGTGGAGTGTTTGAACAAGTGCGAACAATGTTCCGATATGTGCTCCTCCTACCTGTGGATTACATCAAGAAATATTCAACAGTTTCAAATTATACCACAAACCTATTGAAACTAGAGGTCTGAGGTTTCGTTTCGACAAAACGTGTATGACGTTATTTGGTAGTGCAAGGGCGTCAAACCCCGAATTTGGTCACGGTGGCGTTGAGTAGGATACTGCATCCAAGTGACGATCTGAAGAGGTTATTTTTGCTTTGTTTGAACATTTCTGAATCGAGCAACTGTCCTGGAGGGTTTCAAATACCATCACGTTGCCATCCAACCAACCAAACGACCAACCAACCAACCAACCGCAATTACATGTATAACAATAACATTCACAGAGACATGTACGATGTTTCATAACTCGATAGTAACTTTCACACTGATACATTACATACCGTCGACATAAAATAGCACGTCGAATTTCTATATTCGTATAATCATAACTCATGTTAATAGCTGATCGAATTTCTTTATCCGTTTAATCATAACTCATTTTTCATAGCCGCTCCCATGTTTATATTATGGAGGGGCGCCTAGTACAAGTGTCCTACCGTTGCTTTCCTTAAAGGTAGACTAGATGAGAACTAGACAGTCTGAGAACTTTCTTTTGTTATTATCTTTTCAGATGTTCTGCTCCTTTTTTGGAATCCTAGAATATAGTAACAAGTACTCATTTCTTGGGACAACAATGGCTTTAGCTTTAGTTCAGTCTAGTTACAGTTAATTCAGTTTGACCAGTCACTGCACTAGTGCCAGTGATTGGCTCATGTGGTACACAATCATGGTTGTATAGCTTTCCAGTCAACAATGTTTATCGTCCCGCTCCCTGACAACAGGAGGTTGCATATGCACACACCATGCTACGAGTATCCCTTCCACTAATCAACGTGCGTCCATTCGGGGATGTGTCAGCTTCTTGATTTTATTTACGAAATTTTCCGGACTTCCGGCGGTCGGTGCCTGGCCCCACCCGTCAGCATAGTCTCCTGAGAGAACCCCACGACATTGCCCTCATATCATGCATAAACCTAAATCTTAACTTTAAGCGTACTTAGGCTTCCTGACACTTGCACCGCGTACATCAGAATCTGACTGTTTGATTTCATTCATGCGCTATATGATAGGACACTCTCGCCTAGACTTTGGTATGGGATTAGAGACATGATTAGAACAGAGAAAGCGCACATCAGAGCGTTCCTAGACAGTGGTAATGTATAGGGTCTCTCCCAAGTTTGACTTTTCTTCCTTAACCCTGCCCTTAACCCTGCCTTTGACCCTGCTCTTAACCCTGCCCTTAACCCTGCCCTTAACCCTGCCCTTGACCCTGCCTTTAACCCTGCCCCTAACCCTAAACCTATCGCTAGGCGGTAGCGTCCTGATATATTGCTACGAAATTTTCCGGAGTTTTGGGGTCAGCAAGAGGGCAATGCAGTGCTGTGCGCAAAAACAAACAAAAAAATGCAATGCATTATTAACATGTATCCCGACATGAGTCTGTAACTAAAATCAAATGACAGGGCAGACATTTACCGGTACTGCTCCGCACTATTCTGTGACCTTCATTTTCAAATTGTTAATTAGACAGTCACCAAGCCAACACGTATGCTTCAGTTAAATCTTTTAAACGTCTCTTTTCAGCACAATTGTGACTATATTAGAGACGAGGCTCGAACCACTAATGAGCCTCCGACAGGGATAGGCAGAACTGAGATATAACGCAGTTTGTGAACTTAAGTTCAGTTCACGTGAAAATGATATGAGGTTGATAACTATTTGGGACGAATAACTAATCTGGATCTGAACTGTGGCTTTTGTGGGTCTTTGACTTGAACTTTATTTTTTTACTTAAATTTCGGTTAAGCTCACATCAGAACAGAATGCCGATTTGAAAAGTCAAGGGCAACTGATCTGATCGGGAAACTACTCAGTTTTCACAGAACTGGGCTAAACTTGATCTTAGGGCGTTTATCTCTTAGTGAATTGGACTTAATCTGAACTGACATTTTTGGTGAACTTGCCCAACCCTGGTCGCCAACAGAAAGGTCTTTTTTTTTTTTTAACCACCGCACAAAATACCCAAAAGATATTATACCTGTCACTACAGGATCGAACCCGGGACCTTTCGCACTCGCACCAAAAGACATGCACTCGGCCACACTGTGCCGGCGAGTCAGCACGTAAACATGTTATAACAGAGCGACATATCACACTGAAAGTACATTATTCTTCTGTATCGAAAACTTTTGTAGCGTTATAGACACCCAGACCGTTCTGCACTCTGTAAACTTATCCCAAATTCAAAGAAAGTTGTATGTCCCATAAAATAATACAATGGGAGATATTATCTTCCTTTTTTAAAGGGTGTCAGTTTTATGATTGCCAGACATTTTGTCAACGATCTTTATTCGTTTGTATATTATTTTTTTCACAAGTGTCACAGTTCAAACTTCACGCTAAAAGGGTGGACGATCTCTTGTGCCGATTATTAAAATACTCAGATCTGATCAGTGGTCCTAAGTGCCCTATAGAATGCGATCCCCCGCCTCGCCGTAAGGAGTTATAAAAACAAACTATAACTTGAATATGACATGAACAAAGTGTTTATACCCGCAATAATCCTGTAAATCAGTCTCCTTAACAGACAACAGGAAAGAACAAGAGCTAGATTTAAGCCCTGCATTATATAATATATAATATATATTTTGCTATCTTCTGTGACCAATCTCACATCTCAGAACTGATCCCTTCCTATTTCTTCTTTCGCCAGTGTGTTTCTGGCCGATCAGAAATTGATTAATCGATTGAAATGACAGAATTGATTAACAATGCGTTCTACATAATTATCTATACTGCACATAGATGTCATAAAGAGTGGTACCGTAGCTTAACAGAGGCATTGTCCAACCCTTTCACTTCCCTGTCCCATGGAGACTTCAGAAGTTTGCATGAGTGTAATTATACCCTTAAACTTTAAATCAAGTTCAACATGTTTAGAACATGTTTAATAAGCATGAAACCATATACTGTAATATGCACAGAGACCTTCCTTAACTGTTCTCTGCCAACAATATAACGGCTACGAAACTGTTAATCGAAAGCAGAACATCTCAACCATACAACTGTTCACTGTCAATTGCGGTACGAAAACCCTTGGACTTTTAAAAAATATTTTTAAATTGAAACTGCAAATCGCCTATGTAAGGAACAAAAACCAACAAATATTCAGGTACATGAATCGTCTCCCTCATGGCCAGTCACGGCCAGCCAACGAAATTCCCATCACTTCATCAGCCATTCAGTCAATAACAGTGCAGAAGTAGAAGCCAAAAGTGACAAGTAATTCTTAAGAGTACTTAATCCTTCAAAGAAAATGTAACCGATTTCTTTTAAATATATTTTTTTTTAAAAGTCGGATTTAATACGACATTACAATTTTTACTTTGAAAGCAGGAAGTCTGCAGATGTTTTAGATGTGATGTGAACGGCCAACTGGTGTTTGTCTGGAAGACAAAAAAACAAAACAACTGTAACTTGAAAATTTTTACCTGATTATTTATCTTGACTCAATGGCAGATCTTTGAACTCTCTTGGCCAAGCGAATTACAGGTATTAAGTATGTGCCTGTTTATTTACAAATACGCACAGCTTCGAAATCGATTCCACAATCTCCGTTAAACGAACACTTGCCACCTAAACAACAGTTTTCTGAGTGCACTAAACAAAACAGAACACCTTAGGCTGTTCTATAATATACCACAAACCTAAATCAAACGGCTTTTTTGTAAGTAGAAGTAGATACCAACACTATGAAACAATATAACCGATTAAACTAAATCTACATGCCACGCTTATAAATCATTACTCGTTAGTTTTGTACGTAATTTAACTTATCATTACGTTCGTAGCAAAGTAAAACCGTGAAATATGTGAGTAAAAAGAACTTGCCTCGTACATAGTAGTTGCCACTGAAGGAAAGGAACAGTTGTCGGCTCTTACAAAACCCATTTACTAAAACATATAGGCCTGAAAACACACATAGTTTACTAGAATGCTAACGTAAAACACAAAGCAGCTATTAAAGAGCCCTGACTGAAGTAGAATTACAACTGCACTGAAGTATTGTTGATTCATATGGAACAATAATTTACTTAAATTCATAAGGCTTGAAACAACACACAGTCTCCTAAAATTACTGACCGACAACAAGATGCCTTTCTACAACAAGCAATGGCCAAAGATGAAAATGCACACATCTCTCGCTGAAATGTGACGTACTTAAACTGACACAACAGGAAGAATGATGCGGTGGAACACAGAAAAATCCCAGCGTACCAGAACAGCAGCAGCACAAAAGAGGAAGAACAACAACAACAACAATAAGAAAGAAAAAAAAAAGGTGGAATGAAACATCACTCTAACCTGTATGTAAAGCAAACTTAGACAACAACGCTAGGTAGACAACAGCGCGTATGAGGTGAGAAAACAGAAAGCCATCATTTCTTCTATCCCTCCCCCGCCATCCGTCCGCCCATCTCTAAGCAAAAGGTGCACAAAAAGGAAGCTGTCGTCACTATGTACGTTCAATTTGCATCTTTCCGCTTCAGGCTTTTAAATTATCTTTATTTTTATTTCATCCGCGACGAAAATAAATGCACGACGTGTGAATCATCTACAAAAATAAAACCCACCGTTACTCCAAAAGCAATCTGTGTGAAGTTGAAAAACATTAAAAGAAAACGATCTTTCTCAGCCGTCTTGTTTCAACCTCGCTAGCGGCTGTTTCCAACAGGTAGTCACATTTTCACCGCAGTTCCTCTTACTAGAAAGCCCGCCGAGTCTATCTATCTCTTCTATTTCCCCCCAAAACACATTTTTACCGTTTGTTTCTTCCCTTGGTCGTCTCTCTTCCTCCTTTGCTTACTCCAGTCTCTTAACTTCAAGCAGGTAAAATCGAGTGGCCAAAACTACTGACACTATCTTAGAAACAAAGGGGTCGCATACTGCGCACCGCTAACCGCCTACTGTAATGTCCCCGTAGATCAGTAGTTAGTAGTGTTTTTACCCGACTACACTATGACACCGCTTGACAAAGTGACTCTACACCTTGGGGGTTGCGCGCCGGCCTTTTACACCATCAGGGCGCGAGACGGTGAACAGGTGAGTTTTTCAGGCCTAAACTTACAGAACTGCCGCGACTTGTCTAGTAGTAAATGGACGGAATCTTGCTGGTTACGGGAAAGGCCAGCTGGACGGACGGATGGGGAGTGTTTGGAAGAAAAAAGGTTTTTCTTTTCCTGAAGAGTGGTGGTCAGTTCATCTTTGTAAGCACACACAAAAAAAATTGTGTGTCTGTTTGTCTGTCCGCGAGCCTCTACAGCCGCTTGGGAGTGTACATGTAAATGTATATTATCCGCGTTGACATATAATACGACTGTAAGCCTCTGATTACATCATCTGATATACGACCTTGTACAGCAACATGGACCACATGATGTGTTTTCGATTAATTCATTGTTAATGCGCAAAGCTCATAAAAACGATTAATATCAAACTATTTACAACATGTGGCTTTTTGCTGGACATGTGCATGCGTGCATGCGTGCATGTGCTCATGCGTGAATGTCTGGCCGTCAGAGATATTACAAAAGAAAAACGCTGAGAGAGAGAGAGAGAGAGAGAGAGAGAGAGAAACAGAGATGGAGAGAGAGAGAGAGAGAGAGAGTGTGTGTGTGTGGGAGAAGTAGTGGACAGAGAGAGGGGAGGTTTGTAGGGTAAGAGAGAGTCTGGAAATTGCGAGCGTGTATTCTGAAGGAAATCTTGGGAAACCATGGTACAGTTGGAACGGACCAGAGGACCCTCTCCTGCTGTCCCTCCTCTTCCTCCTTATAATAATAATAATAAAAAAAATATTGAAAATAAGTATTATATTATTATAATAGTGCGGTTTGTAAGTCAAATTTACAGGCTAATGCTGGCTGACGCAACTTCACATTATTGTTACTCGTGAAGGTCAGATGACTAATTTATCAATCTCTGGGGTGCATACAGTGTCCTTGCTATTTACAGGCGTTGATAACTATCATTCTGACAATATCTTTCACAGCTTATTGCCAGGTACCTGTCGTACAGACGAGTGGACTGAAAAAAAAAATGTCCATGCAATGCTTTCCAAAGACAATTATAATATGACCATGGCGAGAATCAAACCCACGGCATTTATATCTTGAGTCATAACTATGCAGCCCCGATGCTCCATATGTATTGGCATATGCTCGTGGTTTTTGACAGAACAGAACTAGATATTTTCCGTGACTGCATAAGTTCACAGCATTTAAGAGTTCTATGAATGAATTTATATTCAGAATTCAGAATTCTATAATTTCGGTACGAAAATGAACTCCAGATTTACAAATATAAAATTCTATTTCCGAAAGGACTTGATGTGACTTTCGGAGCAACTCTAGATACGAAAACCAAACTCACTAAATTTACCGACTCAGTGCTTAAATAGACGAAAGCAGCCATCGCATGAGAATGTGTCACCGGAAGTTTGGACAAGCGAATTTAATTTGGATAAACCCGGACCAAGTCCTTTGCATGCAAATGTTGGAAAATATTTCAGGGGAAGTAACTGTGCAATCAGACAGTACTAGTCCAGTCCATTCATGTCTTTATTTGACTCAGGACCGGAACGGAAATGGCGCGTATTCCAAAACTGTACATGCACCTCCCCCGATGTTAGCTTTGGCTGTCTCATCAGTTTAGAAGTTTACATTCCTGTAATTCCACTCGCCTAACATCCAGAATTGAAATGCTATTCATTTCGTATCTACATTTTTTTTAAAAAAATGGTCTAATACAGAGACAGACTAATGCAATTAACTACACAGAAGAAGACAATAAGAATTAACTTACCAGTGTCTGTCACAATAAACAACAACCTCTTCCGACCCACCCAACGCCCTTTTTGCTATTTCTGGCGTTAAGTTCAAAGCTCGGTGTTTCAATTTTCACTGGAAGACATCTCGAGATGACTCCCAAATTGACTTCAGTAGATGTCAGATAGATACCTCTAACAAAAGTGATTCAACGAATTTACATTCATTCAAACGGCTAGACCAAAATGTTACGATTGCATTCGAGACAATGGACGCATTGTGTAACAGGCATTCATTATTCTAATGAAAAGTAGTGAAATATGGTATAAGATTCCGTGGTTGTGTTTAATGTAAATGCCAATGATTGCAAAAGTAAACTTTTTTGAGAACACTTTGTGTTACATCAGATTTTTGTGAAGTATCAGTATGTATCTAGACCTGTGACTGGAATCGTCAGAATGATCTACGTCCAACAGCGTCATGCGATAACTTAAGGCTACGCAGCGTACATTTAACATAAATAACCTGTACATAACGCGAAATATCTTTCTTTGCAGTCCATTTTACGAATTTCTTGCCTTCAAAACGAACACCTGCAGTAGCAACAGCACAAAGAAAAGCACAGTATTTCACTAAGTTATTAAAATTTTGGAGAAGTATAACGCGTGCTCTAGACCTGCCGCCCTGCGTCTGCAAATGACGTCTTAGGTTACAGGTTAAAGTGCGGCCTCAGGATTACGTTAACAGTTACTCGGGCTACAACTTAATGCCATCAGCGACGCTAATGTTACATCTTGTGAAACAGCGACAACAGGTTCTTATATCCGGTATTGTTTTGTTTTAGGCCGCGCCTGGGAAGTCGGGTTACTCAAGTTAAGTAGACACCACCAGGGTCGTAACTTCCTCCCTAAGGCTCTCATTCTCCCCNGTTTTGGGCCAGTCTTCATTTCCCACCTCGTACCTGTATATTCCGTAAGTGCTGTTCTAGTAATTAACCCTAAACAAAAGGATTTGGGTTTCTGTGGCCATTCTAAACCAAGACTGGCCGTTGGATGCGAGTTGTGGATCACAGGGGACCACAGAACCCCAAGGTCTTTCTTCGGTATGAAGACGGCGGAAACGGAAAGTGCCGGTCCTGGGTCGAGCTATTGTCTGCCCGGACCTAGAAAGGAAAAGGAAGGCACATCAATTCGCACACAGATGCACGCGAAGAGCTGATGTAATTAAGATACTGTATACACAGAGGTAAATATGTGAATGAGTGGTTGTTTGCGTTTTAATTTCTCTGGGAGTAAAGGAAGCTGAGAGAGAGATAGTGTTGTTATCACAGCCCTTAAGAGCCAGACCCTGATATGTGCAGCTCATCATCGAAGAATGTATTGGTTACGATACTTTGGCTTTTGATGGTGGCTCCAGAGTTTTATTAAAGCAAAACTGAGAACTGGGACGGGCAAGGGATGAAAACTGAAATATGTTCATTAAACAACGTGGGGTAATCAGTGTAGCGAAGTTTCCATGCCAGTTCATAGAGTAAAAGGATAAGAAATCTGACTTCAGATTAGAATCTACATCTATTTCTCTCTTTTCTCTCTCTCTCTCTCTCTCTCTCTCTCTCTCTCTCTCTCTCTCCCTCTCTCTTTATCTCTCTCTCTCTCTCCCTCTGCTTTTTTGCTTGCAGGCTCTCTCTTCCATCATCTGTCTCTCTTGCACGCCTCTTCAGCTGCATGACAACTTCCTCAATCAGCTTCGGCGTTGGCCCCTTTTAAGAAACGTAATGATTTCGCGGGTTTCAGCCGAGAAAGTAGCGTATCTGGATGAGCAAATTAAAATAGAATACGACTGTTTACACGCGGTCCTTGAGTTCGTTTGTAGACAAAGCTCTACATGCAGTTCAAGTGAGTGAATGATTGTGAAGAATGAGACAGGCCGGTGTACGGACACGCAACATGGGGATGAAGAGGAAGCTGAGATGCACTCAACATTGCAATACGTGAAGGATTGCGCGTACAGTGCACGGAATTAATGGACACGAGAGGAAAATCGAACGTCTTAAGGAATTTTATACACTCGGCTCCGCTTAATCACAACTCCTCGAGAGCGTGTACAAAACTTGCGAATATCCGCAGAAATATGGCATTTTATTTTGTAAAAAAAAAAAAAAATGTTGCCCTGAAGCGGAAGTTGCGATTATCCAGATTGCGTTAAAAACGAAGTCAATTGCAGTAGCTCCTCACAATCTCAAACAGTCTACACTGAAGAAACTAGAATATTCGCTGTCTTGCTGTAGTCTGATTGTCGGATTTAGGTATATATATGCTGAAGAGTAACCTACGACTTAATAATAATAATAATGATAATAATAATAATAATAATAATAATGCGGTTTATAGGCTAATATCCAGGCTAATGCCCGCTCACGCGACTTCACATTATTATTATCCCAGCAGGCCTATTCACTCTAAGACTTTCTCCACTCCCTGGGACCTCACAATCCACAGAAGCCTCACAAAATGTTCAGATTTCTTTTGCTTTTTGAAATTTTACTCATTATTTCACTTGAAATATCTTGCTATGACATCATTTGTAGGTACAGATATGCTTCAACTTTTTGTTGTTGTTGTTGTTGCTGTTGTTGCTGTTGTTGTTGTTGTTGTTGTTGTTGTTGTTGTTGTTGTTGTTGTTTGTGATTACCCGACGTCCTATTCTGGTATGCATTTTTGTGAGTCATGGTTCCCGATAAATATTATTTTCACTCTGTCATTCTTTCTTCCTTTCTCTTTCTCTCTCTCTCTTTCACTCACTAGTCTCCCTCTCTCTTTCTCTCTCTCTCTCTCTCTCTCTCTCTCTCTCTCACTCTCTTTCTCTCGCTTTTTTTTCTCTTCTCGACTTTTTCCTTCTCACACGCGTCTAGATGAGAAAATATATATTTTTTGAACGTGTAAACAAACATTTGTATTTTTGTTCACATGTATCACCATCCCTACATTATTTTAGGAATTATGTTTGCTATTGCTTGGGAAGAAAGTATACCCAAGACTGTTGTCTTTACAGGGTTTAAGCAAATAAGAATGAAATGAATGAATGAATGAATGAATGAATGAATGAATGAATGAATGAATGAATGAATGAAACTAGACAACTGTAAATTATGAGATAGCCTGGGAACCGAGCACAAATCATGTTCAAGGGCTTGCCAAGGGGAATACGTGTAATGATGCGCGTACGGCATTAAAACAGGGCGTGTATTTATGACATTAAAAATCTTCGCAGCACCCGCAGTTTGTTGACGAGGCCTGATGGTGATGACAGACAAAAAGCATAAGTTTTCAAATATTTATGATGTTGATCATAATTCTATATACACTTTTTTTTTCATTCATAGTTACCCATCTAGAATTTTTTCTAGTCACAGTATAGAGCTGTAATGAGGTGATGCAATCACCGAGTGAGAGCACAATGTTCAAAGCAGGAAGTAAACACTCTCTGCCACACAGCATTCAATCTTTTTCTAAACCAGGTTTTTCTCTCATCATTCAATTACCTCTTAGCTCGTGACCTCCTCTCTGCCCCCTCCCCCTCCCCCCCCGCCCTCTACCTCCTCCCATTCCTTCATTCAGCTGATTCAATCTCATTTCCTTATCTATTTCGGATTCCATTCATCTGTCACTTTCTTGCGCCCGCTTTCCTCCTTTAGCTCTCTCTCCTTGCTATTTCAAGATCCAGTTGTTTCCGCTTAATCTCAACAAGATTTTCAGATAACAGATCTAAAAAAAAAAAGACAAATTCGTTACCTAATAGTAGCCTTTGTCTAATCGGAACTTGTTCCTAACGTCTTTGGCACCCACATAAAAGGCAGACAAACACGAGACTAGGAAATACTAGATGAAGTCAAAACATAGCATCAACACTTTGTCGAATTTGATGTCGGCCTTTAGTTAAACTTTTCGTCTTTTTGTTCTTGGCTGTCGCAGTTATCATCATCGAAGTGAAGGATACAGAGAACTATCAAGCTAGAAGAAGAAGCAAAATGCTGATACAGAAATTCTACGAATGGTTTGAAAATTATAGCAAAGCCTTGGAAAAGCGTTTGATCTCATTTTCCTCAGTTGACCCAACTACAAAATGGGAACTAGTCAAAGGCAGTGGACACTATTTTCCAGATGCCAGTGATCAGCGCCTGAAAAATGGCAGTGGCGCTGTAGCTCAGTATGTTACTGAATGATCTGGCCTGTTGGGGTAATAGTAATATGAACTCGTCTGAGCTGGCAACGCCTGGACATGAGCTTTGTAAACTTTTTATTATTATTATTAACATTATTGTTATTTTTATTATCAATCAGGGTATTTTAACGCTTCATAGCATTAAACCTGATACAGACTGTGTGGAACTACCAACACATCTTAGACGCCCCAAAGTATTATATTTATCAGCATTTCGACAAGTTTTCTGTCTTTTGTCAAGGGCGTACACAAACCTGCATAGCTGAAAGAAAGACATTTAAAAAAATAACTCAGTGTATACTAATTTGGCTTCTCCAACCTAAACATTTCTCGGCAAAGTATCCTTTGGGCTCCTTGCTCATTCAACCAATTACATTATATAACCAGTATCTATTCGGTTTGGTTTCTTTGTGGTAACAACTTTCAAGAAAAATAAAATTTCACTGCGTTACAAGCTTCGTGGTTTACTCTGTTTGATGATCTCTGGGGTTTTTTTTTTCCTTTGGCCGTTAAATTCGTCCCTTTTGATTTTAAATTTAAAAAATCCACACAATAAGCTGATAGAAAGAACTGAACCAGTTCCAAGACACTGTCTTCAAAGAGACTGGATTTTAAGATCTGTAATTCGTGTTTACCACCTTCCAATTTCATTCAGTGACGGGAAAAAAAAATGAATTTTATCACTTCTGCAATTATATTCACAATATACGTGGGATGATTGTTTCTGAAGAGAGCGAGATAATAATAATAATGATAATAATAATAAATGCAACTTATGTCTATTTTCCCAAAATGTACCCCCGATATTAATTGAATATCGGCTATCTCGTGGAACAGAACCGCTCTTGCATTAATGCAGTTAATTTAGTCATTGGTTTAGCCACAAGATCGGTCCTATTCCCTGATTATACCGAAATATCTTTTTACAAAAACCACCAGGTTTTCCGATCTGCAGGGAAACACGAAAAGATAATAAATATACAGATAGAGCGGACCACTTTTACACCGAACTATTCATCATTCCTCCGTTATCAACAGCATTTTTCGCTACATAAATCAGCGTGTGTGTGGCACGTTCTTAAAAACCCTGGTTTTATCTGCATTAAAGTAGGGCTAGAAATTTAAAATTATTTCCTCACTGACATTGCTATGCGTGCATAATGGGAGAATCAAGGATACAACAGTTTCTGAATCAGTTTAAGAAAAAATCTTCAGTTTATCGTGTGTTATTCCAGAATTCGGTTAGTGCATTTTCGAGTAGCCAAAGATGCATCTCTATATCAACGCATTCAAATCAAAATTAAAATCTGAAATCTGTTCCTTCAAGAATTATGTCATTTAAGAGTAAATAAAAAAAGTATTTAATTAAAGAGCTTGTGCCTTTCATTATTTACCTTTTGTTTTGCAAAAATTAAAAAGAAAACACATACTGACTTCATGCGTGTTTATACAGAGTGCCCGTGAGTCGAAAAAACAAGGAACATTGTCTATGCATGAATGTCAAACAATATCAAACTCAAAAACAAGAGAGGATCATGAAGAAACGCCTACCTACTAGCCAGCCGGTAACACGCTGACCTGAAACTCGGGTTCATTATAGATGAGTTTTGCAGGTCGCTGATTTCAAATTATTATCATGATTACTACTTAATCAGTTTCAAATAAACGTATCTGTAAAAGAAATGCGCATTTTATTTTTTTTTAGTACGGTACAAAAGAGCACAAAAAAATCACCAAGCTCATTTCTGCAACAATTCCTATCTTCGGAAATATGCGGTACTCTGTGCTCGCAACGGCTGGTACATGTCTCCTTCATTATGGCCGTTGTTATCTATAGCGTGTGTGCAAATCATGGCTGTTGTGTGATGACATAGACTCCAATAGAATCGCCAAAAAGAGGGAAGACAGGAAATGAAAATCTCCACAAACGTCGAGTGTTATTAAAGGCATGTCGTAAATGCACCGGGAAAGCATTTCATTATTCACATTTTTCTTAGTTCATTCCTCTGCAAAATAAAATAGCTATACCTGGTTGTAGACAGTGAAAGATACTGAGAAGCGATGTTCTCTCTTAAAAGGGAGTTTAGAAAGTGATCGAGAGATCTGACCTGTCGAGGTGGTCATATTGTGAAGTCGCTCGAAGAACAAAAACCAGGATACGAGACTTGAAAACTTCACTATTATTATTATCATTATTTTTATTGCTATTATTATAAGTAACAGTCCTATTCTAAGGGAAGACTTGTCCGAGCGGCGAATTCCATTATAATGTTGTTTTTCTCTGAGCACTCAAAATTTTGAAACATGAAATTATGACAAAATCGGCAACGTGTAAGTCCCCGTTGGCATATTTGTTTCCTTATTCATAAAAATACTATTACAGATTTGGTTTTATCCGCCGGCAGCTCTGTTAAGTATTGTCTTGATAAAGTAAGTATATCCAACGATGCTTAAATACTCTCCAGCCAGTTCTTAGCAATGAATTATGTTGACGGCCCTGTGCGATTCACAAAATAACCACTCATAAACAGTGCGCTGTTGTCGGTGTTCATGCAAAGTACATATATTTGTGACGTTGGAATTTTTTTTTATGCATTTTTATCAACCGATGCGGATGCTGCAATTCATGGAATGGACATACATGTTAATAACAATTAAACATTAATGCTGTAGTAATTCCCTTCTTCTCTGTATCAGCAATGCATACAAACTTCACGATGTCCGATATGGCGAGCTAGAGATAACAAGATGGATGTCCTTTAATGCCAGAAACGAGGAAAGTATGATAAGAGAAATAATCCGATCTCAGAGAAGGCCTCTGTGTGAACATTCCACAGAGGTGGAGATACCAGCTTAATTCACAAGACATTTTGCACTCATCAGATTGATGCTTGATTTCATGAAGATAACATGAGGCTATAACAACGGCGTTAAGTAACAAGGAGAAGAAAAGTTATGAGTGGCAGAAATCAGAGAATTGATAACGCTCTCAAAGAGAAACCCTCTCTGACCAGCTGCGAACGGGGTGATTTCTGAGTTTATCAAGAAAATAGATACTGAACACATAGGACACCCATAACATGCATCAGAGGGAAATCTGCTAGCGATACTGAGCATGGTGAAATTGACCCCCAAAAAAGAGTTCATTTCACGAGTTAACGACTTTCAAAATCAAAATAGCTTTAGCCGAAAAAATTGTGTGAAATAATTTATAATTTAAAAAAGTCTCGAACTTTCCTGTTTTTATTCCCTGGTTTAAAAATTCTTGAAACAGAACCCAAAACTGTTTTGAGATAAAGGAGAACTTATTGCATAATTATGAGGCCGCAGTTTCACAAGCCGGCATTTTGTTGTTTTCATTTTTTTGTTGTTGTTTCTTTTCGTCAGCGCACGCTCTCAACAAATCGTGCCAGTTGCTTTGCTGCGTAAATTGCATGTGCGAACACAAGGTGAACTCTCCAAAAGATGTACTCTTACTGATTAAGTCTAAGAATCTCCGTGGATGGATTTAACCCAGAAATAAAAACAAATGCACACAAAAAAATAATTGGACTTATGGTAGTTAACAATTCTATTCTAGATTTACCAGGCCATGATCAACTAATTTAGTCGTCCCCCCATCTCACCGTCCCACACTGAGGCCAAGATTCGAGCAAAGGGAGTGAACTGCATTATTTCCCTATGTTCGGAAACCTTTTCTCATAGGAACGGCGAAAGGCCTACCCGCTTATCTTTTACTTTCCATGCATCGCGCAGATACATTGTAAAAGACGTAGAGAACTGTAAGCCACGCGAGCAGTAAGCGCAAACGATCTCGCTTCTGACGAACTTATGACGTAATTTTGAACAAAGCATCCACTACAGATCGTAAGGTCATGGGGTCATTGTAATGTTTCAATAACCCAATCTCAACATTCATTACTGTAGGTTGTGCGCTGGTTGCGAGAGAGAGAGTATAATGTCATCTGTCTATTTCTCTGTCCAACAAAAGCGCGATGCAAGGGTATTGACAGCGGAGTTATAAAAGTTCCCATTCATTCATCCTATGTCCCATTCACACGACATTATCGTTGGTACTTACTACAACATCTATTGGGATACTGCCACACTCATTACTCAATCCACTAGTCCATGTGCCGCATGCGGAGGTATAATATAACATATACCTGCACACACAGGGCGATACAGTCCTGGTGTAGATAAAGATGCAATTCCAAACACGAGATTTTTATAAGTCCACGAATGTAGAATAAAGTCACTCTATCCTCATGAGGCAAAAAAAAAACCCAAAACAACAACGTTATGCCATAACTATAACTGATAACCCTAAGAAAGTGAATGGAGTTGACTGATAAATATCTTATTTTCCAAACAATTTATCTAATGTACAACTCGCCTCTTTTTCCTCCGTACTCGTAAGCTTTCGCTAAAAAGTTGACGATTTGACGATGTCGCGCCACTAAATTGTTCGCGATTTCCCTTTCGTACCTGTCTTGTAGTCTATTTCCGCCAGCCTTCGCCTATCTCCGTGTCTCGCCGGCTGTCTGTGGCGGGTGTCCGTGCCGTCGGTGCAGGTGAGAACCTGGCGTTGATTGGTCGGCACGGGGCGACGGAATCAGCGGCGGGCCAGTCAGAGAGTAAGGCAGCGGGGCTAGCGGAGGCGCGCGTGGACGACCCACAGGTGCAAACGATACAGCTGAATGAGGTTCAAAAGTAACGTAGACTTTTTTTTTTCTAATTTTAAATTATGTACGCTACAATGGAATAAAATGAATACGGTATTGTATTTAACATACCAGACATACTTTTAAAACACTCTTACAGTTAATTAAACTACGATACTGTGAAAGGTTGTAGGCCTACGTAGCACACTAATGGGTAGGACCAAGGAAATTACATAGAGTAACATGTTTCACCTTGTATGGTATACTCAGTTCAGTAATGCGTGCTAGTAACAGCGTACAAAGTAAGTCACTCAAAAGTACATTATATATGTACAGCTCATCGTCACCTTCCAGCTGGCTTCCGTCTTACTTTCACTGTCAACTTTTCGTTTCGTTGCTGCGTCATTCTTTTCAATATATACATAAAGCCTCACTAAAGCCTTTGAAAAACTGCAAACATGTCTTAGTCACCATACGTTTCAGTGTTGCCTCTTTAGTCACCTTTGCTTTCTTTTATCATTGACATCAGACAGATTGACATCCACATAGTTTTATTGTGAAATAATAATTTAAAAAACCCCAAAACCCAGCTGTTTTAAAATAAAAACATAGCACATCTATCTCCACTTTTGCCTATGGCTGAGCGATCGAGACACGTAATTTTTCATGATTATGTAGGCTAATATCCCGTCCTGTTTCAAGGCGGCCCTAACACACATAAATTATTTACTGTAATAATTTGACTGGCCTGTGCTGTGTAATAAAAAGACGTTAATCCCAGCTGGAGTAATTTGAATAAAGTTATGGGCTTTCCATGTCGACCGATATGTTCGCGACCTACATAATTTGAGCTCGAGGGGGGCAGTGGCGGAGATAGGATGGGCCAAACGGGTCATGGCCCAGGTCCCCGAGCCGTAGGAGGAGAAGAAATATTTTTGGAGAGAAAATGAGTGGGAGGGGGAAAAGAGAGAGCTAGAGGTGGAGAGAGAGGGGAAAGAAGGATATGAGTGAGAGGAAAAGAGGAAAAGAGGAAGAGAGAGAGAGAGTAAATTGTGAGGGTCGGTCGAATATTCATTTTAAAAAAAATTTTAATATGTTGTCATGGCAGAAATGCCCCCACCCCCGCACAAAAAAAACAAAAACAAAAAATAAAAATGACTGTGTTATAGAACTCTGCGGCTTTGGACAGTCTTGCCGAGGAGCCCCCATAAATATGAGTGGCAACAGCTATCATGTTTTCACGTTATGTTTCTTTCAGTATTTAAGTGTTTTCTTTATACTGTACATGAACTGTAGTAACAGACCGCTTCGCGGGCCTTAAATCCGCCCCTGATTGAAGGAGGTAGATATGACTTGGGAGGAGGGGAAGGGGAGAAATGGAGTTAGGTCTAGAGAACATCGCTGGCCATTTATCATCACAAGACATCCAAATGAAATTTGTAGAAATACGAAGAGTATACAAAATACGGCGTCATTATTTATAATAAAGATTGTAGTAACTCGCCTGGCTTGTTTGAGGGTTAACCGCCCTTTATAAACACACACACACACACACACACACACACACACACACACGTATATATAAACACGCATATACACACACACACACACACACACACACACATTCACATGCTCTTGGTTTATACGTTAATCGTGTCCATACTTCCCAGCCCTCTCCCTAATCCCCAAATGAAAGTTCGACTGATTTGCCCAACCACTATTGCCCCCCCCCCCCCCCCCCCCCCCCCNCCTCCACCCTTTCCCTCAAATTACAATAACTTCATCACCTGTGGCAGTTGGGTAACTTACTGGTAATAATATCACCACTTAACAAGTACGTGTAATTACTTTTCAAACGTATCTGATTTACGACATACTTTCAGACTATGAATATTTTAGAGACCCAGCTGAATACAGTGGAACACTGGCCTGAAGTCCACCCGTTGGTTCCAAATACCTGCTGGGGCGACCGGTTTTCGGGTTTATTTTTCCTGTACTTTTGACCTCCATATGACGACCACCTAGCTTACGCCATTATCGCCAACCTTTCTCATTTCCCAAATGGTATACAGCTTAAGGGAAAACACTGCGTAGGGCTATACCGACAGATGGTTACTCAGAAATCTTATAAGTTCTGTTCGCTTGTTTTGAGGCCACAAGGTTAAAATAGGATTTCCCTTTAGTTTGATTAATTATTCTTTTAAAGTACTGTATAAGGATTTAGGACATTATATAATACGGCAGTTTCTAGCCTGAGATCAAGGTGAAGTTTTTTTTTTGTTTTTTTTCTAAATTATTATCTATTATCCAGACCCCATATAAAACAGCCTGTATAAGACGACTATCTGCATAAGACGACCCTTCTTGCAAGGAATGTGTGAACGATGGTCACCATATAGAGGTCCCAGTGCAGACCTAAAGATAAAAAGCCAAGGTTCGGAATAGGACAGATGGCGCAGAGATAGGAGATATCGGGAGAGGTTTTAGACCCACTAAACCAGGGGTGGTCAACAGTTGGTCTGCGGGCCAAATTAGGGCCCGCCAAAGGTAAAGTATAAAGTGTGGCCCGCAAAGTTGATTTAGGTTAGTGAGTGCCTTTTATTATTCCGTGTCAAGCATTGTGTTGAAAAATATATATGCACTCATGTTTCAGACATGGCCCTCGCAAGATGACTACAGAACAAAACTGGTCCCCTCCTGAAAAGGTTGAACACCCTTGCACTAAACAATGAAGCATCTCCATCTCTGAGATAAAGCTGGGCGTAGTAACGGTCGCTCTGGCGAACCCAGCACAGGCATAAGGTAACAAAGAAGCATTAACCAGGCGAATGAGAAACGTGTTTCCGCCCTTGCTCAGCACCGCTCGTCCATGACTTGAGTCTAGCGAGAACTAATCTCAACCGGGGCTGTAGCTCAAGTGGTAGAGCGCTCGCTTAGCATGTGAGAGGTACCGGGATCGATACCCGGCAGCTCCAAATTTTTTTTTTTTTGGGTTGTTTTCTATATTTTCTGAATTTGAAGTTTGTTTCAATGTTCCATGAGCTTCTCTTAAAATTTCGTGTTTTACATCCTTTGGGTGTCTCTTTTTTTCTTCTTTTTACTACGTTTTTTAAAAAATACTTTTTGCCTGTTCTGTTACTTTAAATTTCTTTGTAATATGTTGTTCTCTCTCTGCTTCTTATTTTCTTTACTCCCTCTTACATTCCCAGCCTTCCATCTTCACTTATTATTGACTTAAGCTCTCATATATTCTTCTTCCCCTGGATTTTCATTCTTTTTTTTTATTGCCTGTCTTCCCGAAACATTCTGTTTTTGACTTGAGAGATTTAGACTCCTTGGAACAGATTAATACAGTGAGTATAACTTCTAGATATGAAGATACCAATAGCACCTGGAATTAAAATATGCAGTTTTAAACAGTCCCTATGAAAGCAGAAAACAGACCATGAGGAGGGCAGATAGGGGTTGAATTTACATTTCAAGGCTTAGATAGGTAAAAATACATTTGTAGGATCAGAATGGGTGAGGTTTAGCCACTCAAGGAAAAAAAAAACTTTGTGGTTGTTGCTAGGAAGGTAACGTTACCCTTTTTAGTGAGTGAAAAGACCTAAAATATTAGGTAGCCTGTTTCACGGCCTAAGTTCTCAAAATCTAACTGGTTTAGGGGCATTTTTCTTTGCGTTATAATTTGGAGGAAGAGCCAAACAACATG